>CAUYRH010008770.1:0-15599 GCA_963574655.1 Perodicticus potto
GAGAGCATCCCTTGAGCCTAAGAGTTTGAGGTTGCTGTGATCTGTGATGCCATGCCACTCTACCCAGGGTGACAGAGTGAGAGTCTATCTCAAAAAACAAAAACAAAAAAAACAAAACAAAACAAAAAACAAAAACCCTGCACATGAACATTTATAGCAGTTTTATGCATAATTATCAAAACTTGAAATCAACCAAGATGTCCTTCAGTAGCTGATCGGATAACTAAACCGTGATACATCCAGACAATGGAATATTATTCTGTGCTAAAAGAAATTGAGTTATCAGGCCATACAAAGAAATAGAGGAAGATTAAATGCCTGTTACTAAGGGGAAGAAGCCAATCTGAAAAGTCTGTGTGGTGTATGATTCCATCTATGCAACATTCTGGAAAAGCCAAAACCCTGAAGACACTAAAAGATTGGTTGGCAGGGGTTAGTGAGGAAGAATAGTCACATTTTATTCCAGAGGATTTTTAAGAGTATGAAACTATTTGACATGATAATGGTGGATACATCTCATTATGCATTTATCTAAATGCAAAGAATGTACGACATCAAGAGTGAACTTAATGTAAACTGTGAACTTGGGATGGTAATGACATGTCAATACAAGTTCATTGACTGTAACAAATGGACCACTTGGGTTGGTATATTGTTAGAGAGGAAGGCTGTGTGGGGGGAGGTGGAGAGGGCAGGGGGCATATGAGAACTCTATATTTTCTGCTTGATTTTCCTGTGAGTCTAAAACTGATCTAAAAAAACCTGTACTTGTTAAAAAAAAAGAAAGAAAAGAAAATGAGACCCAGATTTAAACCTGAATTGGGTAAGTAAGGCAGTGTGTGTCTTGAAGTCTCTGGTTGTGCATAAAAAGTATTCAAAAAGCCTGTGTGAGCGCTACAAGTCTCCCAATCTGTTATGCCACATTAGCAGATCAGCGTGCCAGAGCTGTAAAAGCAAAGGCCACTGAGTAGTTGTGGGGCACAGCCTTTGTCTTCAACTAGTTTTCCTGAAGCATTCCGTGCCCATGCAAATCTAAGCTTACTTATAGTGGGAGGTTTGAAACATTCTCAATCTATTACCAAGCTTCCCTATTATTAGTGCCATTGGCCTATTTTGATTTCTAAAAACACTGCCTGAATAAATGCCTTGAAGCACTCAGGGATGTTCTCTGTTTAAAAACAGAGAATCTTCTATGCAACAGGGTCTTTCTAGTACAGCTAGAATAAGACAGAATTTGTAGCCACAGCAAAGACCAAATGAAATATTTTGTGCCATGATTATACATCTTAGGAACAGTGAGGCTTTTGGGCAAATGTTTTCTAAAGCCCTTGATCTTTCAGTAGCTGCCAAGTGGCTAAGAAAGAAAATAGCAGGAAGGCACACTTCTGTATATTACTGTTCATACCAGTTTTGGATATCTTCCCTAGAGAAGTTGATGATCCTTTGGCACGTAGCAGATAATTAATCATCATTCCATCCTTGCAGAGAAGAAAGTTAGTTTTTTGATATCATAGATGGGGAAATGTGGTCAGCAGTGGAGGAGGAAACTGACCCAAGACTCTGGAGGAGAAACACCAGAGACTTGGTTTCATGGTCAAGTTGAACAGGTGAGATACTGTATACTGTATACAGTGCTGCTGCCTGCTGCTTCAGCTTCCAAAAAAGATGGGCGTGTTTGCTTTGCCATCTCACTTGAGGGGTGGATGGATATACAGGAAAGCATGAGTCTGGGACAAAAGCGTTTTAACATTTTTCGTGCTGTGCATTCATTCACCTCTTCCAGTGGCTAATCAGCATGTGCACTTATCCCTTTAATGTTTGGAAAAGAAGTCCTGATTACCTGCCAGTTTATTTGACATATGTCAGCGGGTAGCAGTGGTGGTGGGGATAAATTCTTCTCTGATTAGGCTGTGCATGTGTTTAAGAGTCCTGGAAACCTGGCATGACCATGCTATATGTAGCTAAGCTTCTTTGTCTAGCTGCTGCTCAGAACAGGGTTCTAATTTAAACAAATCAACAAATAAGTTATTCCAAGCTGCAGAAATCTGAAAAAGGAAATAATGATAATTTTTTCCAACTTCAGTTCTTTGGGATGGCTTGCCTTGATTTTATGAATTTAAATTTACTCCAAGTTTTTTTAAAAAAACCTCACGTCTTTGTAACACACACACACCCACACACACACACACACACGCAATCACGCCTACTTAGGCACACACTGACTTTAACTTTAGAACGTTTGCCGTGGTGTTTTTTATGTGGCTGCTGTTATTAGCAAGTTACGGGAAATGGGGAGGATTGTCAGCATCCTACTGGGAGGAGAGTGCTGGGGCAATTTTTCCTGTGGAATCTGTTTCCTTATTGCAAACTGACCTGGACACTGGGTTGGACAGGCCTTAACTTAATGTCTTTTGTCCCTTGTGTTAGCGTCTGGTTAGGTTAGGTCAACTAGCTTTGGAGAAATGGTTGAGCTGAGCCCTTTGCTAAATTGTTTATGACTCTAAAGTCCCAAAGATTACATTATGTAAATGGCCATAGCAGTAAGAACCGGGGACGCCAAGAAGTAGTACAGAGGCAGAAGGGAGAATGGCTTCAGAATTTGGAAGCCTGTGATTGGAATCCCGACTGTGACCTTTCCTTGTTGCATCACGTTGGATAAGCTTTAATTTTTCTCATGTGTAAAATGGTGTCAGTAAGGAATAAATGTAGACAAAACATGTAGCATAGTTCCTGCCCTATCATGAACATTCAGTCTGTAGTGAAAGGATAACGATGGTAATTAACACTGGAAATATGTTAACTTCCTTTTTGAAATCAGAACCTTGTAATTGTTTATAGAATCTTTTACAGAGTTACAGAATCTGAAGGTCTGAGATGAAGGCCTAGGCATCTGCATTTTAGAAAGCTCCATAGATGGTTGTGTAGGCCTGGGGTTAGGGCTTCCTCTGACCTCAGCTTCTTTGAATATCTGCCTCAGCTAACATTAGTCCAGATTCCATGCAGCTAAATCCCAGTCTTGATTTGGCCCTTTCCTGTCTCATTGCCACATCCATTTCTCTGCCCTACACTCCTACATTTCATGGAGTAATAAGAGGGTGCTAAGGTTGCTAAGAAAGATGGTGTTTGAAAGAGAATTCTAGCTAGACTGAGGTTGAGGAGGTCTCCTGTGCAGAGATGCAGCTATTTCATGTTAAACTAGGAGTGGTAGAACCACGTGATGTACGACGGAGTTGCATAGGCAAAATTGAAAACAAAAGGTTTCAATTCATTTGTATTGGTTGCTGAAATAATTTTATCTCAACTCCGTATTGTTTTGTCAGATCTGCAAGAGGGTAATAAACGAAAATCTTTAGCTTCGAATTTGCTGTGTTAACTCTGTTCATTGTTGAAGGAAAAGTAGACTTTCAAAATCTTGTTCGCCTGGGCAGTGCCGGGTTCCCAGAAGTAGCAGTGGGACTGAGCGCAGGTGAGTAGCGCATAGCTTGTCAGAAAGCGTCCAGGAGCAGGACCAAATCCTTACAGCCAGTCAATAGCAGGAAAGAGTGAAGACCATCTCAGAGACGGGGGAGTGTGGTTCACAATGGAGTCCTTGGTGGGACTTCCAGAACTGGAACTTGGAATCAGAGGTCCAAGGATATGAATCAGGGTAAATTTCAGAAGAGGTCCAAGGATGTGAATCTGGGTAAATCTGGCAGTCTCAGGAGACAGACAAAAATGTCCCAGAATTAAATAAAGAGATAGCAAAGAATAGTAAACAGGTTGTAAATCAGGTGAAAGCCTGGAGTTGCCATTTTTTCATATTAGGTAGTAACCTAATGCAATAATTCTCTCAAGATAAGGCTGTATACTTCCTTTTTCAAGGAATCATCACTTAAAAAGATCAGTAGGGGGCAGTGTCTGTGGCCCAGTGAGTAGGGCACAGGCCCCATATACTGAGGGTGGCAGGTTCAAACCCGGCCCCGGCCAAACTGCAACAAAAAAAAGCCGGGCATTGTGGCGGGCGCCTGTAGTCCCAGCTACTGGGGAGGCGGAGGCAAGAGAATCGCCTGGGCCCAAGAGTCGGAAGTTGCTGTGAGCTGTGATGCCACAGCACTCTACTGAGGGCTACAAAGTGAGACTCTGTCTCTTAAAAAAAAAAAATATCAGTAGGTATAATTGTGGGGAAGATGTAAAAACCAGATCCAAAGGCAGTGAGGGAAAGGGCTTTCACTACCAGACCATTTATTTCCATCTGTGAATTACCCTAAATGTAATCTGCAAAGTATTATTGCAGGTGGTACCATCACCCGGCTAGTGCTAACCATGTGCTAGGAATTTGGCCACACATTTTACATGTATCTTTCATTTATTCTTTCTGGTAGCCCTGTAGATAGATTTCTTTTTCTCATCTTCATTTGGCTTTGGAAGAAACTAGTTTCGTAGAAGTTAACATGTTCAGGTTACAGAGATGAAAGAAGAGGACGTAGAATTCAAACCCAGATATGTTAACTGCTCTTTATCTCCTGATCTAGATACTGGTTGATCTGTGCTACATCACAGTGATTCTTCCTGGAGTAGTTTTCCAATATTTTTCATTGTAATTTCAGCCTATCCAGAAGGAAAAGGGAGAAACAAAAGAATATGTATATATATAGGGAGATATATACAGATATATACATACATAATATATGGAGAGAGAGCTCTATATATACATAGCTGTCATCTCTCTTGCTGTCTTCCCACACTACCATCTCTATCATCTATACATGTAGTTTATATAGTGTTTTTTTCTGTTGCTAAAGCAACATCAATTATTAAATTATAGAAATACTGAGCTCCTATTCTGTCTTAAACATCTAGTAAAATATTCTTCCTGGGCTCAAGGAATCGATACTGATCCAGTTGGGTCAGTAAAACAAATGCCATAATGACATAATGAAGGACACAGGTATCACATGGTACAGATTCAAGCAAAAGAAAAAAAAGAAAAAGCTGGTGTCCACAAGAGAGGATGATTTCATGGGCAAAGGAACAATTCAGCTCAGCTTCAAAATATTTTGTTAAAAATCATCTATCTAATTTCGGAGCTTTATGTCTGTAACAGTGGGATCCACTCAATACTTAAGACATAGTAGGAGCCAATAAATATTTTGTGTTAAGAGGATGAGCTGATTAGTGATATTTACTGACCATTTAGCTCATCTTCTATTAGCAACAGATTTATGGCTACACGCAAGTCATTTTCTTTGTATAACTGTTATGTACTATTTAAAAAATAATGATATTTAATCAAACCTTTGAATAAATAATCTAATATTTGTAATTACTGTAAGGGGCTCTCAAAGTAGGTAATTGAAACAAATAAACAAAAATGCATTTGACCTAGAAAAACAACTCGAGGTATTTTGAATTCATTTAATCGCGCACATGTGTTTTTCCATATGTAGAAGCTTGCGAAATTTTGTAGACCCTTTGTTTTCGACCTCTCGAGAGTTGAAATTTAAAAAAAAAATGTCTTTAGGAAACCAAATATTTGTGATTCTCTACTAATTTGCAAATAACTTACATCTTCTAAGTCTGTCTCTAGACTTCTAAGGAAGTCACAATGGTTATCTAGGGCTATATGACCAATTACTCTAAAATTTAGCAGCGTAAAACAACAGACATCAATTATCTCCCTGTTTCTGTGGGTGGGAAATTTGAATGCAGCTTCGCTAGGTGGTTCTAGCTCAGGGTCTCTTATGACGTTCCAGTCAAGGGGTCAGCCTGGGCTACAGTTGTCTGGGGCCATCTGGGGCGGGAGATTTACTTTCAGGGTCATTCTCATGGCTGTTCGTAGGAAACTTCCATTGTCCTTGGTTGTTCCTGGAAGACCTCGGTTTCTTGCCCTGTGATCCTTTCCATGGGGCAGCTCACAATGTGGCTTCCTCTGAGTGAGTGAAGGAGAGAACCAGGTGGCCTTTCTTGTGACCTTATCTCTAAAGTTTCTCATCTTCCGTTTCACTTTATTCTGTTTATTACAAATGAATCTATAAGTCCATCTTCTGCTCAAGGACAGGGCAATCAAAGAAGGGGAAAAAATTAGGAAGTTTGTGGACATATTTTTTTAAACTACCATATTTGCATGTTTATAGTCATCTCTAGAAGTTATTTTGCTCTAGAATGAGAAGAAATTCTTTGAAAAGGTTGATGTACATTTTTATATATCCATATTATAAGTGGATTGACAGTAATAACATTAGATTATATGGAAAGGTATTTTATGAAACATATCAGTGTGGAACTCATAGTTAACTATGTGAATGTTTACATGTGATGCTAAATTAGGAATAGCTTTGCTTCATCTGAACAACTGACATGTTTTTACTTTGGGGCCCTGCGAATCTTTAAAATGATTATATTTTCTCATGCTACCTCTAAGGAGATTCAACTTTGGCTCAAGTTTAGCAAAATTAAAAGCCTCTGCATGTATTTTGAGAACTCATCTCTCATTCTTCTTCTTACTTTATTCTCTTACCCTGATTTGCCCAAGTTTTGAACTTTTTGTTTCTCTTTTGTAAATTTATACTACTGTTTAGCATGTAGTTTGAAACATCCTCTTGTCTATTCCAGAACAAGATAGGCTATAAATAAATAAGTGTGTTTGGACTTTATCATTCTAAAGTAAGAGCTATCATTTATTGAGTCATTATTATATTATTATGTTCAATCATTTTATGGAAATTATTTATTCACAAGGATCCATTGTGAAGATGATCACCAGTTACCTATGATGCAGGAAGGTTAAAAAAAGGTAGTAATGGGCTGGAAAAAGGTTCAAACCCACTTCTGTTTGACTATGAGACTTTTCCCACAACTCAAAGCATACCTAACTAAGCAACCGAGATGCACTTCCCCTCTGCCTCACATTCCTTCTCAATGAAGTTCCCTTGACAATCCCTATTGATTTCTCCTGCTCAACTCAGGAGAATTTAAGTTACTATCTCTGGGTCACAGGCTTAAGCTAAAACCTTTTTGTGTCATGAGGAGTTTACGTTCCAAGTATTTTCTGTTTTGTGTATCTCTTCTCCCTGTCCATCCCCAACAAAACAAAAAGAAAAAAAAAAGATAGTATTAGAAGAATGCAGAGTAAGATTTATATTTTTAGAAGGAATAAACAGCTTTGTGGCCTTAGAATACTTTGACAAGTATCTTAGAGGGCTTTGTCTGATTCTATAAAATTTTCTTTCTAACAGTTTTATAGGTGGACTTGGATATTGAGATAACTATTTCACTTGATAGTCAGTGCTTCAGCCAAAATGAAATTATGACCTTATTCCCATTTTTAAATCAGATCTATACAAATCATTGAACCATGTAAAATTTCTACCTGCTTTAATAAACTGATGACTTAAAATCAGACTGGAGGGAGGGGTGATGTGTACTTTATTTGCTTTCTTGGCTGATGAAGGCAGACAATTTTATGAGACTCACATTCATATTGTGCTTTCAAACTATTTATTTTCAAAGCCCAGAGAATTTTTTTCACTCTCAGATTTTCCACATGAGTAGCTTTGAGAACAGTCTGTTCAATCCATTCTGTGATAGGTTGACAGAGGTGGGCGTCTCTGATAGGCAGAGGCCCTGAGCTGTACCTGATCTGTAATACTTATCCCTTGACTCGCCCCAGGGAGAACCCAGTTTATCCAGCATTAAGACATGAGTAGTCGTTGATTGTGGCTCCTTCTTTACTGGCTTCATGTAGAAGGTATTTTACTTTAGGTTTGGGAATATAAATGCTGGCTTGAAAGTAGTATACAAATAGTTCATATTTTTATAGCAAATCTTGTCTCTATTTTTTCTGATGTCCTTAGGAAGTGAATATTTTTAGAAGGTAGATTTTTGTGGAATGTGAAGGGGTATCTTATAATTTATTAGAATAATCAAAATGAACCTTGGGAAATAACATAGTTAAGGGAATTTCTCCAAAATAAGCAAGTGCTCTATGGTGAGCTTTCCAAAATTAAAAAAAAAAAAATGTCCTTTTAGGAAATGGCTAAGAACTTTAAGCAATTCTTAGCGAAGATTTAAGGAAGGCATTGGCAGGAGTATTGGTTTTTGGACATCTTTTTCTGACTCCAATCCTTTGTTTGAATTTGTAGTTTTTGGAGTATTAAAGGCTAAAAGGAAGATTTCATCTTATTTAGCCAAATAATTGAAGCAAAATTAGGATCTAGACTTAAATCATTCAACTACTTCCTTAAATTTCTCTTGTCACCTAAGTCAACATTAAAAACAAATGAGACTCCCATAACTACACATTGGGGATGGTATAGAGTTGATGGGATACAACAAATAAGCAATGTCAATGATTATAGGACTTTCATTTATTCACTAATTCAGCAATCAAATACTGGTTACAATGCACCAGACTGGGTTCTAGGTACTGAAGACACAGAAGTGAAAAAAAAAAAAAAGCAAACAAAGTCAAAAAGGAATCTCTATTCCTGGATATTGCATTCTAATTAGGCAGGAAGATAACACATGGCATAAATAAAACATAGTTTATTAGGTATGGTGGGGTAGGGAACTTGCAGCTTTCTGATTTCAAGATTGTTCTTTTCTAAGCACTGAAGGAGACAAGAAAAGGTTCATCTTTCTCTGCAGTTTCCCTTTTGATAAGAGGATTTGTTCTGTAAAATTTGGATTCAGTGAAAATGCTGCATTTAAGGACCCAGAAGGTCACATGTTGCCTTAAGGTCTTTGGTTTCCCACCTCACTGGAGGCTTCAGGATTCTATTCCTATGACCCCAGGCATAATAGTCAATTGAGTTTGGGGAGTCCTAGGCTCATGGCTTATGAGAGCCTGTACCTCCAGAAGGGCCTTATGTCAGGCCAGAAATTGCTACTCTAATGAAGAGCAGTTTTTTTTTTTCTTTTTTTTTTTTTTAAATCAGAAGCAAAGAGGTAACTATAGCCATTATAGATGGTCCTGTGACACCAGGGGGCAGTAGAGTAGGTTGCCAAAGCTTCCAGAGTAAAGGTTTTTTCTTTTTTTTTAGTAGAGGATCCAATTCAAAGTGTGCCACAAGTGACAGCATGAATGAGTCTACTTTAAATTACAGATTATGCTATAACTGAAAGACATGATTCCACCTAGGACAGATGGACAGGTCCTGGTCAAGACACACAACCCAGATCCGGTTTAAGGGAGGGCACAGTTCCATCCATTCCATATATCTCTGAATACCAATTCCTTAAATGTGTGACTTAGGTAAGATTCAAAGTGTAACAGAGGCTTGGTAGGATTCTACAAATGCATCAGAGCACAGCACAGTTCCAAATGCAAGTTTGTAGCAGGCAGCATCACAGCTCAAGGCTCATGCCCCTCAGCAGGCGGTAGCCCAAGGACATGCTTGCAGCAGTACATGATCCAGTGAAAAGCCAAAGGAAAGAGACCCAGGTAGTGGGTCATTACCTTTCTGCTTATAGCACCTCCTACCGTGGAGGATGGGATTAAGCCTTCACTGAGAGTTGGCTCAGATGGGGAGACTGATGATGTCGCACATGCACTGAAAGGATAGAAAAAGGCTTAAAATTCTGGCTCAAACAAAAAGCCAGTTGGCTGTGATTTTTACTGTGCTTGGGGTGTGGGGCTGGGGTGAGGCTTCCTGTAGGATTTGTGTGGTTGGAAGTTTCCCTCTGGTACTAGAAGCAGCAGCACCCAAGCTTTCTTATGGGCTTTTCCATAGGTGGAGCAAGTGGGGGAGAAGCAGTAGGGTTTGAAAGTGTTTAGGGGTTGAACACCAAAAATGAATTCAGATTTTTTAGTATAGTGTATTCACATCATAGTTCCATTTATGCTGACAAAGAACTAAAACCAACCTAAATACCCAAGGAGAAGATTGGGTAAATAATTTATAGCTCCAAGCGATGGAACATTGTAGGACTCAAAATATTATTAGGTGGAGAAATTACATTGTACAGGATAGGTGCAGTTTGACTCTAATTTGGTGTATATCCACATGTACATCTAAACACACATAGACATTCTGACAATTAAGTTGAGTTCATAAACTCAACCTGGAAAAAGTGGTACATATCTCATTGCAGAATATCACTAAAGTCACCTTTGAAGTATTCCTCTTGGGAGGCTAAGCACCAACACTAGCACCTATTCTAACCTTCAAAGCAATTTTGGAACTCTTTTTCTGGGATGGTTGTCAGAATTGTTGTCATATCACCCTTGATGTCCTGAATGTCTTCAAAATGTCTTCCTTTCATTTTTTTTCCTTTTTCTTTGGGTAAAGACAAATTCATTGCAGGCTAGATCAGGTGAGTAGGGAGGATGTTCCAACACAGTAATTTATTTACTAGCTACAAACTCCCTCATCACGGTGCTGTGTGAGCTGGAGCATTGTTGTGATGCAAGAGCCGTGAGTTGTTGGCGAAGATTTTCAGTTAAGATTTTCCTGTTTCCCTGTTTATGTTTACTTGATCTGCTATGCTTCTCCCACTTAGGCAATGATTTTGACGTACAATTTGACCAATTTTTGAAATGGTTTTGTCAGTTCTAATGATTATTGAACACCCTGACCTCTCTTCATCAGTGATACTTTCTTCTCAGAAAAAAATGTTTCATCCATTAGTACACTGCTATTTTCTTCATGGAATTATCCCTATAAACTGGGACTAACGTGGCCCTGATTTCACTTCCACTCTTGTCAAATTTAACAAGGAACTTGATGTTTATTTGTTGCTGTAATTCAAGCTCTAAAATTCTCATGATGGCACACAAAATAGCAATAATGGACATCACTCAGCAAGACACCAGCACATGTTGACACGAACACAACTGTGAGGCACTGATAAGTTGCTTATTATGCTGCCAACGTAAGGGCATGCTGGCACATTTGCAAACTTAATTGTCCTGGTATATATATGCACCTGCAATTAGAGGAGTGTACAAAAAGGTTAAGAATGATTGCTTCTGGTGGTAGGATTACCATGATTTTTATTCAGAATATGCTTATTTGTTTTTCCTTTCATATATATTATGTGTGTAATTTTTTTTTAAAGAGGATTTTTATGGCAAGTCAGTTCATTCTTGAAACCTATGGTTTCATGTCGTTTCTAGCAATGGGGCCACACATAGGTTTGGGGTGAGAGTTAGAGGCTTTGCAGCATGTGGCTTTGGTCTTTCTGCCTGTGTCTTCCATCATTTTGCCTGGTCTAGTTTAAAGATGATCCAGATGGCCAAAAGTGCTTTGCTGAGTAAATAGTTATGCTGCATGGTCTGTTTAATTCTGATTTACCATGGTTCAGAACATCTTGAATTGCTTTTATACTAATTTTGTAATTTCATAAGTCCTCAAATTTCAGAGGTAGATAAATAAAATTATTAGTGTTACTATAGTAAATTACCTTCCTCTCCATTTTTTTTAGTGTCCTGCCTAGAATATGATAACATCATTATAATAAAATTATTGTATTCTGGCAACTGAACAGGGTGAGAATTTCATCTAGCATATGGATTACTTCATTAGTAAAGTAAATAATGTTTATAGGACACAAACATTTCATAGCACAAATGAAGGATAATAAATGAGATGATTAAAAACTACTTGGCTTATTTGAAAACATCATTGCTTTCCATTGAAAATGAAATAGTGTTAAAAAAATGAGAAGTCTTTAAGCATTTGTGCTTATGCTTTCTAAGATGTTAATACTTCTTAATCAAGGTCACTGGGAAAAGTGTACGTTTAGCAGTTGGTTTAGGAGCCAATCTAAAATTAAATAGTCTATTATGTGGCATTTACTTTCATGATCAGAATATTGATTAAAGGTCTAATAAATATGTTCAGTAAATGATAGTGTAGAAGTTTTAAATATGAAGAAAAAGTTGATCAAATTCAAAACTCTTTGGCAATAACTGCATTCATTTCATTCTAATTATTTTTAAATAGATAACTTATATGATGATTAGTTCCTATTTAAATATACTAATCCATAAGTCAGAAAGCTTATTTTCTCATTGATGAATGTAAAGAATTTATAGAATATGGTTTCCAGAGAAGTGAGTAGCATAAGGCTGGGAGAAGAAACAACATTCCTTGCATGCAACAGCAGAAGAGGCTTTACCATCTTGTTCATCCATTTCATCACTAGTCCAACAAGTCAAAGTGAACATGGGCCAGCCTCAAATTAGGGGTCAAAAACTCTTTCTACATGGAATTTCAGCCCTATTGCAGCTTTTCAAAAGAAGTATTTGTTACTGACTGATGGGCAGAGGCTGTCTTCCACTTAGTTTTTTCAGCTTCCCTCTTAGCCAAGGTGTAGGCACATTGGCCCTAGATTTAGAATGGGAACTGTGTGTCCTGATGAAGCAGAGGTAATAAAAAAGTCTAATCTGGTGCCTGATGGAAGTGTTGGGGATAGAAAGAGGTGACCGTTTTCCAGAGGTGGCCATTGCATGTAAGAGACAAGCTGAGGCAGCTGCCCAGGGTGGCTACCGGAAGTTGGTCAGGCTCTGGACCTGGTTCTCTGGTCTTCCCTATAATTCTCTGAGCCACTCATTAGCCTTTAAAATAAAGTCCTTTTTAAAATGTTTTTATTTTTTATTAAAATTAGCTGGAGTCAGTGTCAGTTGTTTGCATCTAAGAACCTAAGTCATTTAATATAATTAACCTATCTCATCAAGGAAGGAACAAAACCAGAGCAGTTTAATGAAGGTCTATTTGTCCACAAAGCCCCTGCTCTTTTTAATGTGTTGTGCTTCGGAGATGACTTGTTTTGCAAGCAAAGTGCTTGTGGGTCTAATTTCTGGAACCTGCTAGAAAATCACTGGAAGCTCATTATAACCTTTCTGCAGTGGTGCCTTACTGAGACCGGTGACAGGGTTTACCATCCTAACTCAACTCAGGTTGTGTCTATGGTGCTGAAACCATTTTCAGTTCATTTGACATAGTGAGAAAACAGTGTAAGTAAATATGGCTGTAAAAATGAAGTTTAGCAGTGTTATAGAGGCTTGTCTACTTATTGCATATTTGACTTTTCAGGTCATTTCTTTGCCATCCAACATAAAATAACAGCTTTAAAGTAAAACCTGGCCATCTCCTGTTAGAGATGGTGAGGCTGAAGTGTTACAGATCTGGAGCTGGGGCCAGGGTGACCAAGGCTCACTCCACTCGCCCCTGCTGTTATGTGGAACATGCTTTCAAGATTGATGTTTGCTTTGAGGTTAATGAGCCCAATGTAAACCTTCCGTGCTTTTTATTAATTAGTTTCACACTAGCTGACTCCGCTATGCGTGTATGATCTGACACCAACACTGAACTGCGACAGAGTGGGCGGGCGCGAGCTGTGGCTTCCCGGAGGCAGGAGATGAGGCTGTCTTTCCCTCGCAGGGACCCCCCTCCTCCTCTTCATTGCATCCTCACAAAACCCTGAGTGCGAAGGACACTGTCTAAGAACAACAACAACAACAACATTACAATTCGCGTTGTATTTTGTGACTTACCATGCTTTATGTTCCTACTCTCTTCTGACAGTTACAGTATGTTTCTTCTTTTGGTGAAGTTTCGAAGGTGGTTTATAAGTTTCTTATTTCATGAAGTAGAGACCTTCATGAGTAAATGCTCAGTTCAATTGACTACTTGATCTCTGGGGGAGTTTGGGGGTGCTGGGGGGTGCAGGTGGGAAGAAAGGCTTCAGATCGCAGGACCATCCCAGAATTGTTTTCTGGGTCCTTCCGGGCTCTGCAACCTGGTCGTTCTTGTCTGTGAGGTCACTGCTGGGGCTGCTGCTGGAGCCTGTCGTGAGGACATGTTAAAAGTTCAGTTCTACATCTCCAGGGCAAAGGACTCACCTACAACTGGGCCTTTACCTTACAAACACAGATAATGTAGATTAATCCTGTGTACCTCTGTGTTAATCCAAAAACGAAAAAAAGTTAAGTTGCACAAAAGTGTTTGTAAGGAGAACGTGGTCACCTGCTTCTCCTTTTTTCTGCCCACTCCTCCCCTTCTTCTTCTTCTTCTTCTCTTCCGGCCCTTTCGTCCCTTCTCCTGGATTCCTTTTCCTGTCCTACTTCCCAGACAGAATCAGTCAAGGCTGTCCTCCTAACATGGGACACTTGGAACTTCTGAGGTCTTCTGCGTCTCATAAGGGCAGCTGGCAGACATTCTAGTAAGATGAACTCTGGCTACTTCGCTCTGACCACTCAATGCTGTGTGGCGGCTGCTCCATGTGGCGCTCGTCCCAGAGGACAAGATGGAAACCTGGGCAGCCGCCCTCCCACTGTCAGCTTTTCCTCAACTTTCCAGATACGCTTCCAACTTCAGATGTTAAATTAAAGTGGAGAGGAGGTGTTGACCACTCCTTACCAACAAATCTTTATTTTTCTCTTTCCATAATCATCTAGGGTTGGAAGAACCGTCTTTCTCACTCCCAGAATAGTAACTGCCCTGCCACTTTCTCCATGATAGCGGTCCAGTTGAAACAAACGAAATCAGTTTATTTTAAGGGATGTTCCAAAACCTGTTTATACTGTGTGTGTTTGCACAGGCAACATTTAATTCTATTGAGATTGGATATGTACATATTTTCAGCACCTTGTAGTCATAATTTATACACCTGTTTTGGAAGTTTCCATAGACAGACACTTTAAATAATTTTTTAAAAAAAGAGATAGAAGTCCATAAGGAAAGCCACGCTCATCTGTTCTTTCCTTCTCTAACCCCTTCTCATTCCCTAGAGCAGTGTTTTTCAACCTTTTTTTTTTTTTTTTAGAGACAGGGTCTCACTTTATCACCCTTGGTAGAGTGCTATGGTGTCACAGCTCACAGCAACCTCCAGCTCTTGGGCTTAGGTGAGTCTCTTGCCTCAGCCTCCCAAGTACCGGCTACCTTTTGTTTTTTTTTAAATCTCATGGTGCACTTGAACCTATAGTTAAACTTCCATAGCACATCTAAATTATTCTGATCAAAAAAGAACATATATTTACTGTGCTTTGAATTTCTTTAAAAAATAATTTAATTGATGGTCTTTAACATTGTCATGGAACACCTAAGATCCTCTCGGAGCACACCAGTTGAAAAATCACTGCCCTACATCTGAGACCTATATTTCTATATATACACAAGAACTATATCTTTGAGTTTTTTTTTTTCTTTGAATATCCTTTTCTTGGAGGTGCCATTGATAAATAAATTTTTATTTCACTATCTTTCCTTAGGCTATTTTTATTATCTTCTATTCTCAATTGTACATTTCTTCTTCCTCTCCTATTTTAATTTCTTTGCTCTCTTTCCCCTTCCCCTTCTTTCTTTCTTATAGCTTTTAAGAGAGCTTTGATCACATTTATTAGAAGCGTTTCTTTGTCTCTCTACTCAAGTATTTTACAAGTATCATTTTTATAGTAGAATTCTTTTTTGGTCGTGGTGGTTCTTAGCTGTTGTTCCTTGATTGAGAGCTTGTTTGTTATGTTTGGTTTGTATGTCGAAGCTTCTGACTGTGGGTGCATCTGTGGGCTTGTGTGCCTGGGAGACCTTTTATGAGTCTATTAGCCCATTTGCTCCCAAAGGGCCTGGTGCTGTAAATATTTTCCTTACCACCTTGATCCTTCAGTCCACTCCCTACTC
>CAUYRH010008771.1:0-15304 GCA_963574655.1 Perodicticus potto
TATATAGTGATTAAGAAAATGGTATGAGGGCTATCTCTCACAGTACGATCAAAATGTTTCTGATTGTATATGAAGCACATTCTGCCCTATGATTGCACCAATGTACACAATTGTGATTTAATAAAATTATTAAAAAAAAAAAAAAAGATTGTCTCCCCTACAACCATGGGAAGTATAAATGAAAATAATGAGACATCACTTTAAGCCCAATAGAAAAAAAAGTCTGGTGTTGAGAGTGTAGGGGAATGGATACTCAGATGCTGTTGTTGTGGGGTTAAATTGGTAAGCAATTTGAAAAGAAATTTGTCAGTATGTATCAGATACAACTTTTAGGAAGTAAATACATTTCTAGAAATTTGCTTCAGAAAACTGGCTTTTGTGCTTAGAAGGCAGAAATGCATTACTAACAGAAACCTGGACAAAGTCTCAAATCTCTATCCATATCCTGCTGTTAGAATACTATGGAATTCTCTGATGTCTTTATGTTTAAGGGGAAAGTCTGAAGAAATTAATAGAAAAATTCATATGTTATATATTACCTCATTTATGCTTCCACTGTTCTTAGTGTATAGGAGAATATGTTCACGTATATCCATTTCTGTCTGTATATGTAGATGAATAGGCAAAAGGTATTGAAGGTACATACTGAAGCAATAGTTCCTCTAGAATGATCTGTAAGTTTAAAATACCACATAAGAAGGGATTTTTGGTTCTTTGAATATGGTTAAACTGAAATATGTAAATAAGTCAGTTTTAGCATGTGTGTAATATTACCGTCTCCATTCTAATAATAGCACCTATTTAATATTCTAGGATTAGCATTTATAGTATTTGAAATGTCTAAAATAAGTAAACGTACATACAACCAGAAATTCTTTGAAGAAAAGGAATATGCCTGATCTAATCACTGAAATTTACTTTTCTTGGAATCCTCGACTTACCTGGTAGTTCCTTAGAAAAGTTGAAACTGTTGTTCACAGCTCTTATGGTATAGAAAGAATGATTGTCCAAATTAGTTATTTAGATCATCTAAATAGTGCTATCTTTGTGCCCACTCAGAGCATCAAAGCAATAAATCCTACTGTGGAGACTTTTATTAATCTCTATAGGCGTGTAGGAACTAAATCACACAAGTGAACGTTGTGTTGCTGACCCCCAGACAGAAAAATGAGCTAAAATTTATATGGCATTTTTTCCCAGCTGCTTCCCCCCCCCACTCCAGTATTGTGTTTTATTCATACCATAATGTGCAGCAAAAGTCAAAACAGCTTTATTATTTTCATTGTTTAGTGCTAATTTCCAGGCATTTAATTTTTTTTAATTTGGTCATACAGGTACTACGTATGGGTGAACTTGGATTGTAAATTTTAATTGTTTGTTGGAAGGCCTGAGCTCAGACTTAACTTGGATTTTTCTGTGGAAGAAGTTACTTAGCAAAAGAGTAATAAGGGTAAACTTGGAAGGTTGTCAGATATTTCTAAATTAGCAGTTATATGTCAGTTAACCTAAATATTCAAGCAGGTTTCTAATATTCTCTGCTGGGTAACATTTTTAGACTAGGTGTTTTGTCTCCTGAAACAAAAAAAGTACATGCCTTTTTAATATTTTATAATTTGAGTCACTCATTCCTGAAGTTTGTTCAAATAATGAGATTTTAGTGACATATCATGATCAGGGAATCCTTTGTTGCCAATTATTTCTTTAATGGAATTACCTCTGTCTGACTACTGCTTGGCCAATTTACTTGCTGATTAAGTAATCTACTTTAATCTTTTAAAGAGTCTAATTATGTCAATCTGATGAAATTTCAGGAAATTCAACAAGAGACAGATATCCCTGAAAGAGAGCTGGTTAGAGCCCTACAGTCCCTCGCCTGTGGTAAACCAACACAGCGGGTTCTTACGAAAGAGCCCAAATCAAAAGAAATAGAAAATGGTCACATATTTACAGTTAACGATCAGTTCACATCTAAACTACACAGAGTCAAGATTCAAACAGGTATCTGCAATTACATTTTTCCTCTTTAAAAAAGTATATACGTTTTTGTCTAGAAAAATTGTAGTCTGTTGGAAAAAGTATTGCTTTTCTGATGCTATGTGATACTTAGGTGTCAACAGTGCACCTAGGTGTACTGATATGTGTTTGTATGAAAATGCAATTGAATGCAAGTACAGTAAGCATTTAAAAAAACAATTCACAATGTGAACAAGGTAATACTTTCTGTGTTTTTCAACCAATGGAAAACAGTTTTATGAAGCTACTACTTAAAATTGTTTTTAACTGGATAAGTTAGCTATTAATCATTGGAAATCTGTTTTTAAGGCTAATTTACAGATTTTTGAGAATTGGGAATTATATAAAGTTTGATATTTAGATACAGCAGCTATTTATGTTTTGTTTCAAGTTGTAAAATCTTAAAGCTTATATTACCTCTAATTTAAAGGTAGAAATGATACATAAGCTTTTAGTACAGCCTTACTTTTAAGTTGATAATGAAAGTCCTATTCATTATATATTTAACATAATGTAAGATGAATTTTTTTGTGTGTTTAAGGGGGAGAAGGGCACTCTTGCTGATGTTTAAATCTAATGAAATTTGCTACCCATTTTCAAAACTAGGATTAGATAAGCTTCTTGGTGCTAATGTATCCATTATAGCTAATATGTCTGTGTAATAAAACACAGATTGGAAAATACCATTTTTTAAATGACTATAATTTTCTGATTTTAAAATTGCATGTATTGTACATTAATGGAAGGTACTATCTTTTAAAATGTTAACTATACAATTGATTGCCAGAATATATTGATTCTAGAACTTTATATACATACAAAATTTTTATATATATATACACACATATATGTATATATGCATGCTTTATAAAGGAGGGTAGTATCTCTGTTAAAGCCTTGACTCCTTTGTCCCATAGTCACAAAAGTCATCAACCTAGATTGGACCATGTCTTTGTGACATAAATATGTATTAAAAATAAAACTATACTAGTGAGTGTTATGGAATAAAAATTTTTTTCCCCCAACACAAGATATGTTACTATATAAATTTGGGCAGATTAAAGTTTCAGATTTCAAGGCTTATTTATATTATAAATAAAGAGGAAAATATATGAGTATATACACACACACACATATATATGTGGATTACTTAGCCATACCCTGCTTTGCCTTAAATATGTAACTGTCTTGTAATCTCAAATTCTGTCATGCTGAGCAGTAATATTATCAGGTATTGGTATTATCCCTCCCCATAGAAAAGTAGTCTTTTCTTCATGGACTTTTAGATTTTTGCCTTAAGTACACACTGTTGGGGATGGTTTTTAGGTGATCCTGTCTCTTGCTTGTCAAAATTTTCTCTTGGGTGGGAAATATTGTGACCATGTTAGTTTTAATAAATTGTCAAAAAGCTCAGTAGCGTAATCAAATACTAAAGCATTCTGACCTTATCCATTTATGCTACTTTTACTATATAGCCAATATTACAAGTTCCAGCAAAGAAGTTAAAAGAATTACTCAAATAAAATGGCTTTTAGAAAAGAATTAGATTCACTGTAATGTGCAGTAATTGCCAATGTTGATGGTCTTCTTCACCACCACTCACCTCAAACCTTAAAAATCATAGATAGACACATGCATAGCACCACCTTCTGTGCTAGGCTCTGGGAGTGAGCCCCTGTTCACAGATTAAAACACAGGAATTCAGTACATAATCACCACCATCATTTTGCCTTTTATCCTTTTCTATGAATTAAGGACTACACTTACTTAGGTGAGCAAATTCAGATGGACCAAAGAAATTATTTAAATAGTGTCTTTTTTTCCCTACAACCTTTAAAATGTATTCAAATCCATAGAAAAGGTGAAAAACACTGTAAATGGACATCAGTATAGCCATGATCTTTGTTTACGAGTCAGTAAGATTTTGCCACATTTGCGCTTTGTCTTTCTCTCCATGCTCCCTGTGTGTGTGTGTGTGCGTGCGTGCGTGTGTGCATTTGCTATAGCATTTGAAATGAATTTGCAAATTTCCTAATACTTTTCATGTATATCTCCTTAGGATAAGATATTTTCACATCTCGCTGTAATGGTATAGCACACCCCAGAAAATTAATAATTCTGTATCATTATATACATTACTCACTTATATGTCCTTAGTTGTCTCAAAAGTCTCTTTAATACTTTGCTATTTGGATATAGGATTTCATCAAGGTTTCTACATTATGTTTAATTTTTATGTCTCTTTAGTTCAATTTCATTAAAAGCAGTACCTCTGCTCTATTTTTCAGTGACATTGACTTTTTTTGAGGAAACACTATTCTGAGCAGTCTAATGTGATTTTATCCTTTTTTGCTAAAATAATTGATTATCTTATTCATAGGAAGTGACACTGAAAGTACTATTGTTAACCAAGGGATTCTAATCAGAAACAGCATGTGAATATACCGAGCAGAACCCATCTTCTAAATTGTACAGTCTGCTGTCTCACAGCCATGCCTGTGCCAAGTCAGCAGTATCTCATGTGCTTCTTTGTAATTTTCCAGTTTCTACCTCCAGAAACTTCACATCTATCTCCGAATTTAAAAAAAAAAAAATTAGTTACTATTTCTCCACTGTTTCAATTAGAGCAAAGTTGAAGGAGGAGGGTCTAATGTATTAAATCCGTTAGCAGTTGCTTTAAAGACTACTGGGAAGATCTTAAAGATTAGAATCTAGTGTGAATATGTGATACTGAGGTTATGACATAAAAATATTAACAATATATGATATGAAATTATTAGATAATAGACTCCAAGGAGATTTTGACAAGAGGTACAAATGAATTACTTCACTGTAATGGAGTTCCTATAACTGACATCTTAGTGGCACTTTTTAATTATTTAGTTAGCTGGCCAAATCTTATCGGTGTATATGCTTTCCTCCCTGTGAAATGTGTTCGAGAGTGTAGCTATATTTGAGTTAGTAAGATAACAGACAACTTACCTACTTTTGGTGCGTGGTAAGACATTAGTTGACCTCTGGAAATCATAAGCAGTGAAAATTGTTTACTGATCGTTTTACTACTAAAGATACCCAGCCGTCCCTTTTAATTCAGGAAAAGAATATTGTATTCTATGAAAATAAAATTAATTTTACTTTCTCAATAAAATTCCTGATTTTTGAGAAGAATAATTTAGTACTGAAATTAACATTGAGACATTTTTTAACTGTGTATTTGAATTAGTAAGTATATATATATTATACACACTTAAATTTTGAAATTGGTTTTTTTGCTGTAGATAATGCTGTTATATTAGTTTCATGAATTTTTTTCCTTACACTTAAGATAAATGCCTTTATTTCTATTTTAGTTGCTGCCAAACAAGGTGAATCAGACCCAGAAAGGAAAGAAACAAGGCAGAAAGTAGACGACGACAGAAAACACGAGATAGAAGCTGCTATAGTGCGAATAATGAAATCTAGGAAGAAGATGCAACACAATGTTTTAGTAGCAGAGGTGAGGACCCTTCCAGAATGGGTTAAATGAAAAAACAGAGTGATACTATTAATAATTTAAATTTTAAAAAAATTGTATTTAACTAATTTAAAAAGCAGTTTATTAGGAAACCCGAGTTGTGTAGCACTTCTGATTTAAAGCATGTACTCAGTTGATAATTAAACAGTGGTACATTGAAATACATGTACACTTGAAAAGCTAAGGTATTTGTAGTGAAAATGATGGAATACTGAATATGAAAAATAAAGAAAAATTTTCACTGCTTTTTAATGCCTTAGTGTAAACAAACTGCTTTTATTTCTAAGAATTCATAGCTGCTAACCATTTATTGAGCATTTCTATTTTACAAATTAGGAAATGAAGAACAGGAAAACCCATTAAAGCCATTAAAATGGTAGGAGATGAGTAGGGCCTGGGTAGACTATTGGTAAAGGATAGGAAGGCCAATCAAAGTAATGGGGAAGTAGAATTAACAGGATTTATTAACTAATAATGAGGAATTAGAGGAAGAAGAAAGCCTTAGATTTGTCTTGAATGACTAGAACAGGTTGATCTCCTTAACTGCAGAAGGAAAAGCAAGGCACTGCTTTTTTGATCTAGTTGTCAGTTAAGATCGTTTTGTACAAATTAACTTTATTGCATTTTGGCATATCCAGGAGCAGGTATCTGTAAGGCCAGCCAAAAGTCAAGAAAAAAACTGAGGGGGCGGTGCCTGTGGCTCAGTAGGTAGGGCGCCAGCCCCATATACCAAGACTGGCAGGTTCAAACCCAGCCCCGGCCAAACTGCAACAAAAAATTGCTGGGCATTGTGGCGGGCACCTGTAAATCCCAACTACTTGGGAGGCTGAGGCAAGAGAATCACCTAAGCCCAGGAGTTGGAGGTTGCTGTGAGCTGTGATGCTACTGCACTCTACCAAGAGCGATAAAGTGAAACTCTGTCTCTTAAAAAAACAAACAAACAAAAAAACCCCTGAGGGCTAGAAATTGAGTTGGGAAGCCACTGTGTGGAAAGCCGCTATCAGGTGGTATATATCTATACCACCTGTGTGGGAATGTAGTTTAAAACCATAGGCATGGACTGCATTGCTCAAGATAGCATGGTGAGCAAGAAGAGAAAGATACAGGATAGACCCTCTCCTCATCATTTTAGGAACAGTGAGTAAAAAGCCACTGAAGGAAACCCTTTAGAGCACTGGTTTTCATGGTGTGGTTCCTGGACCAGCTGCATCAACACTGGCTGAGAACTTGTTAGAAGTACAGCTTCTCAGACTTCACCTGACCTCTTGAATCAAACTATGGAGTCAGACTCAAAAGTCTGGTTTTAATAAGCACTCTGATAGATTATGATGTATAGTTGAATTTGAGAACAGTGCTATAGAGGAAAAAGGAAAGAAAAAAATAAGTGTCCCGTGGCAAGGGAAGAGAATTACAAGAAACGTGTGATCATTAATTTTAAAAATCCTGAAAAATCCAAGTTGAATAAACGCTTAAGATATATTGTTAAATGATTCTTCAGCTTTCACACACTTTTTCTTTGGACTTATAAAAGTGGATATCTGATAGCGGTGTTTTGAGAAGTAAGTGGAGGTGGAGGCCACTGAGAGTGGCTTCTTCTTTGAGATTCTGTCTCATGGGAAAGGGCAGAGAGAGCAGTACCAGAGGATTAAGTGTTGAGTTGAGGGGTTCTGGATTTTTTTTTTTTTCTAGATGGGAAGATAATGAGCATGTTTATATCCTAAGGATAAGGACGGGATGTTTAAAAACAAAAGGAAAAAATGGGATAAGAGGAAAATACCAAAGTCTAGAAAAGGAAAGGTAAGGATTGTGTAGAGAATATAGGTGGGTGTGGATGTATGGGTGCTACTGAATACACTTCTTCCTGAGAACCCCAGGGCAAGATTAGTACAGGGATGTATGCTAAGCAAGGGTGGATATGAGTATGGATAAATGTACATATCTAGGGTGGGAATTTGAGAAATTTCAAAGTGAAATGGCCTTTGCCATGCATAAAGCAGGATATGAGGTTATTGGACAGGACTGAGTTTAAAATGTTTGTCAGAAATTTGAAATGTAGTATCTTTCAAAGAATGTGTCAGGAACTTGCTGAACTTGGGCGCTATAAATTTGCATTATCAGTCTATACCAGAGGTTGACAAACCTTTTGTAATTGGCCTTTTATAGCATGAAAGCAGCCATAAACAATATATAGACAGAAGAATGTGGCTGTGTTTTTAGTAGAATTGTACAGAAACAGGTTGCAGGCTATATTTTTACTGTGACCACAGTTTGCTGACTCCCAGTCTACACAAATGGTGTTAAGACACGGATATCCAACCTTGTTTATTTTCTGCTACACATTGGGAAGAATAAGAGTTGTCTTAGGCCACATACTAAATACACAAACACTAACGAAAGCTGATGAGCAAAAGGAAAGGTCTGTACAAACTTTTCATGTTTTTCAACCATGCAGATAGCAAAACAGGCCTCAAATAATTTGCATGTGGCCTGTGGGCTGCAGGTTGAACACTCCTCTCCTAGTGTATGAACTATAGCTTCATTTATTTAGCAGTGAACTCTGTAGTAGATACATAATGATGTAGTAGATATGTGATCAAAGGGTGTTTGTAGAATAGGACCCAAGGAATTGGGGAACTGAAGGTACTGCTGAGAATGCAGTTTGAGTGATCTTGAATGCAATCTAGGTCTGGTAAGGAAGGACATCAGGTCAGAAGAAAAAAGAGAGTAATCAAAGAATTGGAGATCTCAGGTGGTGGGTGGAGAGCAAATTTGTTGATCCTGGAGTAGTTACTTGGTAATGTGATAGATTTTAGTTGCAGGATGAAGTGCTGAAGTTTCAGATTTCAAAGAATTATTAATCCATTATGGCTTTGGAAACTGATCAAGAGTAAAAGAAAAGCTAGCTCGTGGGTAGACGATCCACAAGAGAGGTAGGATGGATTAGTGGAAAGAAAATGGACTTTCGAGGCCGGAAAGGTTTAGCTACATCTCTCTTGGTTCTGTTTTTTACTACTAGTTCATCTCATTTTTCCTCATTTGTAAAATGAGAGAAACAACATACTTTTCAGCATTAAGAACATTAATTTAATATATGCAAAATGATTGTTAAATAGTGCAGGCATACTGTGGCTACTGCTGTAGTTACATTTTGTTATTACAGGTATCATAGTACTTAACATCCTGAGAGCAGATGGAGAAAAGAATAGTAGCACTTACCATGGATGAGCATTATTCTGAGTGGTAGAGCTAGGATTTGAGCCCAGGCAGTCTGAGTCCAAAGTTTGTGTTCTTAAACATAGTATGCTACGCAAGTTGTGTGAATTGGGAGAGTAACCCACAAGTTAGTAGATAATAGCATCAATGTGGTTAAACTATCAGGTGGTTTATGCTTATACCAGTATATTCTGCTAGTTCAACTATTCAGCTAGTTTAGCATTTACATGCTGATGTGAGGGGGTGTGTTCTGACTTACATTTTCAAATAAAACCTTTAACAATTTTCTGTACCTATAGCTTTGGTAATCTTAAAATGACACATCTTTATTCAAAGATAAGAATTTGTGTGTGTTTATGTAGAAATGTTAGGAATTAGTCTTTCTACCTTCTTTTTTAGGTAACTCAACAGTTGAAGGCTCGATTCTTACCAAGTCCAGTTGTTATTAAGAAGCGTATTGAAGGACTTATTGAGAGAGAATATTTGGCACGAACACCTGAGGATCGCAAAGTATACACATATGTAGCATAAAATGCGTTCAGAAATTTGATTTATTCTTGGACTGTTCTCTTCGCATGGACTGGGAAGTTCTTTTAAATCATTAAATATTAAGACGACCATCTCTTCTATTAAATTACAGTACATGTTCTAGACCATTCAGATCAAGCCTTTACTCCCTTTGAGAGTTTTCAACATCAGTTGATTGAGCTTCAGGCTTTACAACGTTTATCCCTGTAGAGATCATCTTTACAGTTCCTCGGGAAAATGTGAATGTGCTGCGTTTTGTTTTCAATACTGTATGAAAACAGGAAAGAATAAAACAAAACTTTAGAAAATTCAGCTCATTAAAATAAAATTGTTGGATTTCATTTCCCCAGGTCTTCAGTGTTGATGTAAATGTGTTTCTGTAGTGTTGCTTAGCACTTTGCGCTTTGTGTAAGTCGGGTAACAAAAATGGCAAAAGAAATGCAGAACTCCCAGTTACCTTGCTCTGCTTAAGACATTTTCTTTAGCTTATCTTGTTAATTTAAAGGTTTGACGAATACACAAAGACCCAAGCATACAAGTTGAGCATGCTTTATTCTACCACTTGCACTTACTGATACAGCCTTATGACCAGGAACTTTTGTTTTGGGCTCAGTACATACCCCGAGTTGGTTTTTTTCCCTAATGTAATTGATACTTCCCAAATTAACTCTTATAATGATTAGGTTTTGTTCTGAGTTATTTTTAGAGAAAGAAAATATTTTAGTATGTATAAATTGTACAATAATTTTTTGCTGTTGTTCTCACTGCTAATAGTGGATTGTATAGGGTGGTGTTTTTATTTCATTTATTGTAGACAAGAATAAATGAAGTTAGTATATGCATACCCACTAATTCAAGTATGTCAGAGCACAAAGTTGGCAGCTGGTTATTTTTAATTCAGCCCATTTGAAAAGCACATACAGTCTACACTTTGTTTATAAATATTTTAGGTCTCCCCCTTTAAATATATATTTTGGTGAAGCTGTGGTGCACTATTAATTTTGTTTCAAAATGCAACCTAAAGATGTAATAAATATGATTACCTTAATAGTTTTAACAAAATCTTAAGTTGTTACAGCTGTGTTTTGGAAAGTATTAAGCAATATTTTTCAAACCTGGTGATTCTTGGATATTTAGCTGTTGTCCTTCAAAGAGTCATCGTTTCACATTTTCAAAAATGTGCTTTGTGCTGAAGATTCCTGTCAGTTATTCTGTGCTTCCAGAATAGTTTTATCTTCAATTTTATTTAATTTTGTTTTCATTTTGTTTTCGTAAGACAATGTTTCGGTTACGTAATGAGGGTAAACCACTATAGATTTCTGTTGGATAGAAAAAGGAAATGTTACCAGTAATTTCAAATAGCTGACCCTTCGTTGACTATCGATACTGTAGATACATTTATTAGAATGTATGTCTCAGAAGATGGTTTCTGTTTATGGTCAAACTACAGCTGAATTCTAATAAGGATTAAAAACTCCATATAAATATTTTTCCCCATGCGTCTTGGGTTATAATTTTACTTTAAGACTTGGAAATGTGCTTTTATTGCATTAAATCTTGTCTCCATCTGTACTGTAGAATTATAAACCTTATGCTCTTAATCTCTACATTTTCTACTTTTCCATGATGCAGTGAAGATGCCAATGAACAACATCATGCACATTATTCTCAGGACACTATTACCGTACTTGAGCTGTAGTAAGTCAGATGTAACATGGAAAGCTGAAGGGTTTCACTTCTGATGTTTATATAATTGGAATTTTCTGTAATGGTAAGTTATTTATCTACAGCAGTGGTTCTCAACCTTCCTAATGCCGCAGCCCTTTACTACAGTACCTGTGGGTCTTGACCCACAGGTTGAGAACTGCTGATCTACAGGAAGATACTGATATTTCAGGTTCAAAAATTTTTTTATTGCTCAATTCCCAGTTAAATGACATATAACACTTTGGGAAATAGGATGGCTCAGATTGTCAATTTAGTGAACATGAAAGTTGTAAAAACTTAATTATTTGAAATCTCCTAAATGAGACATTATAACAAAATTTAAGCACTAGTGTAAAACCATTAAAAACCAGTAAAGTTAAGTTTATGTTATTCTCTCATGTATGGCTGTACAACTTGTTTTGGAGCACAGGTTTGATATTTATGCTTCCAAATGCTTACAAATATGTTAAAACAGATTTCCGAGTTGCAATTGAGTTGAATGGTTGAGGAATGCTGATGATGCTGGGTTAAAGAACAAAATTAGGTCACCAAAACATATCTGTGTTTTAGCTACATAAGTATTAAAACATAAAGCTCATAACAGTATACACTGACATTGCACCCTTTTCAGCAAGATGTCATTGATTGATGGTGGAGTTGTTCCTTTTTTTTTTTTTTTCAGTTTTTAATGTTTTAATTTGAAAGAATAGTGCATCCTTACCATTCATTCAATCCTGATGTGAATAAATTTTGGTGACTTACTTGAATTTTAAGGAAGGTGGATACATAGTTTTTCAAATGCAAAAAATGATGTAATCCTGTTCAGTAATTGTTAAATTGTAATTATTTGCTATCATTTTCAAATCTAGGACAGTGTTTATTTTGAATTGTTATACTATTTAAAGATCAAAGACCTATTGCAATTAGGGAACACACAGCCTCACAAAATAAAAAGTGGTTGTGATTGCAAGGAATCTTTATGTCAGTGAATTTTAACAGGGAATGGGGAAGGGATTTGTGCCTTTCGAAAGGATATACTCGAGTTACCTGTGTAGCATAGTAAATGTAGACATATGCGACTGCCAAACCCCCGTGATGCTACTGCTAGACCTCTGGGTAGGAGGCTTTGCCATGGTAAAGCACTGTTTACCTGGTGTGTTGGGTAGCAGGAATGACTTAGGTGAGAAACAGTAATTTTAAGATGATGCCTACATCTCTGGCAGACTAGTACACTGACATCAGCCTGGGTTTCAAAATACTCAATTTGAAAAATAACATTGACAATTTTAAATACTCACTTTGCGTAACTGTTATTACAGGGTTTTCTCTTGACCTGTGCACTATTTCATAAGACTCAATTTTATAGCTCAGTTTTTCATAAATTATATGATGTACACTGTTAGATTGGCTTGATCTTGGAAGGAAAGCTCAATTGTAAGTTTTGTATCATACTATATACATGGTGAAGATTTGATAAGTATTTTGCATTAAGACATTTCAGGTTAGCAAAATTATTATAAATTATTTCTTGTCTCCAAAACAATTTGAAATGTTAAACAATAACATTTAAGTGCTTACCATGTGGCAGGAACTATTCTGAGTGCTTTGGTATATGAATTTAGTTGTCATTGGCTCTGTGAGATAACCATATGTTGCCCAAGGTTACTGGTAGGACGTGGCAGAGCCTGGAGCTGGACCTGGGTTCTGGATCCTGGGCCTGTTTATAGTCTGTGTTGCAAATTGATGTGATTTTTCCTTTTAAAAAAATGTATCATTCACTGGAGTAAGAGCGCATATATATAATATGGCAAACTAGAGGTAAAGATAATACATAAAGCATCACAGTATGGATGTTTGCATATTTCTGTTGGCTTTATATTTCCTGATAACTTATGGTAGGAATGGAAGCTGAGAAGGAGATGGGTCTGGAATGTGTTCATTTAAAAGAAAATATGCCCCTCACCCCCACAATCTTAGTGAAAGTTTTACATAAAATGAGTAACACAGATAATTTAAATTCAAATCTACATTAAAAAATTTTTTTCCTATGTGTGCCTTTCCTATACAAAATAAATTATTTAGCCAGAAAGGGGAGACTGAAAAATGACAGAACTTAACTGGCAATGATTAAGAGATTGGCTATCAAGCTGTATATAAATAGCTAGAATGTCTTGAAACCCCGTGCATTTTAGTGACAAATCTGTAAACATGTCATTCAAGTAATTGGATCCTCGATATTAATGCCTAAGTTGACTTCTAAAGAACTGTGCAAAAATAGCTTTAAAATTATGCTTGAGGAGCTCAAAATAAACTTGTATATTTCTAATAACTTAATGGAAGTGTCAAATTTCAGTATTTTAACAATAGTGCAGTTCAAATGATATATATATATAAAGTTAGCTCTTGCATATAAGAATTCTTACAGTGTGAGAAAATTAACGTTCTAAGTTTATTTCTGTACATGTGAATCTTTCAGATTTAATTTTTTTTCATTTCAGAATATTAGGGGATATACATGTTTTGTGTACTTTGCACAGACTGAGACAAAGTTAGACACATTGTGTTCCCTTCACTCAGCACTGTACCCAATAGCTGTGAATTTACCCATCCCTCCCACATCCCCCTGGGATTCTTGAGTGTTTCTTGAATAAATGCCTCAGCATAATGTCTGGTATGTGGTGGGTGGGTATATGCACTCAGTAAATCTCTGATGAATGTGCTTAACGATCACTTCAGAGTCTTCAAAGAAAATCTTAAATGAACTTCTTAAATTAAAATTTCGCACTGCATTAGTCCGTCATAAACGGCGATTATTTCATCTTCAATTTGAACTGGGTAAAAAGTGGGAATTGTAGACCAGCTGCTATCTTCTTCCAGGTAGTATTAGATGCTGATTTTAAGGCCCTCTTGTTGTATCATCACATTGGTGAGCACTTTACCAATATTAGATCGTATGATTCTAGTAAGATACTATGAAAAAACTCAGGCTTTGTATCAGAAACTTGTGAGATCCCACTAGTCTTAATTCTGAAACCTGTGTTTTTATGGTTGATGATGTGTGTCCTCCGTAACTAGTGATGTTACCAGACTGGACAGATCTTTGTACATGTAATTTGGATCTGAAGATAGATTTTTCTTGGCAGATACTTTGGTGAACGTTTGTGTGTTAGTTTATTAGAAAGTGTTTTTGGAGAACTTGGTATGAAATTTTATAGATCCTATATCTAACAAAATAATACTAGCTGTGTCTATTGGTATATATGGTATAGTTGGACTATTTTGTTTACAATAACTTTGTAGAACTGATGTCAGATATAAATACCAATGGAATTAATCTTGTATTTTCTATGTAATACTATCTCTGTGTTTAAAAAACAACCACTAGATTGATTAAATCGAGTGGAATTGTACACTGAAAGATAGTGAGGAAACGCTTAGCTAAAAATATGTAAAAGACAAAATCTGCATTTTTTTCCCCAAGGCTACTCTAGCAGTAGGCAGCTGGTGTGTGTTTGTGTCTTAAATAGACTGTCAGAAACCTATTCATTGCAACTTATGTATCTGGAAGAGACAGGTGCTGAAGAGGGTACCCTTCATAGCAAGAAGGGCTATACATACTCTATCACATTTTAAAAATTCCCCTAAATTTGCTCTCAAATCCCTTATGCCATACTCTTAAGAAAAGCATCCCTTACTATTTTTTACCAAAATGAGTATTACCCAAGTTCGTAATAAGGCATCTTTATTTGCCAGACTAGCCTTGAACTGATTAAAAATTAATACAAGCCATTGTTAAAGAAATGAAGGTTTGCAATCATTAAGGTTATATAAGTGTGCTACAGGTTAAAAAGCAATTTCAAAAGGAGGGTGGCGATTGCTTGTCAGGATTTCCTAGGGAAGCTGTAAAAAGAAAAAAACCCTTATCCATGTTGTGGAGATTACGATTTAACAGGTGATCATTTGGGGCAGCTGAACCATTTCTTTAAGTAATATGTGTTATAATAAGGTATAAAAGCTCTCAATTTCACTAATTACATGGGAACATTTATGTAAGCAAGTTGTGAGATTTTTTTTCTTTTTTTTTTAATTGTCTATTATTAAATCATAGCTGTGTACAATAGTGCAATCAAGGGGTACAGTGTGCTGGTTTCATATACAATCTGAACTATTTTCATCAAACTGATTAACATAGCCTTCCTGGCATTTTCTCAGTTATTATATGAAGACATTTATATTCTGCATTTAGTAAGGTTCGCCTGTACCCTTCTAAGAAACATGTCTTAATGCCTCAGCTGGTTGAGGCAACATGTAGATCAAGTCAATAGGTTT
>CAUYRH010008776.1:0-65255 GCA_963574655.1 Perodicticus potto
CAATTATAAACTAATCCGATCTGACAAGAAGTCAGCAAAAATTTTGAAATTATTAAGAATATTTGGCTCGGCGCCTGTGGCTCAAGCGGCTAAGACGCTAGCCACGTACACCTGAGCTGGCGGGTTCGAATCCAGCCTGGGCCCGCCAAACAACAATGACGGCTGCAATCGAAAAATGGCCGGGCGTTGTGGTGGGCGCCTCTAGTCCCAGCTACTTGGGAAGCGGAGGCAGGAGACTCGCTCGAGTCCAGGAATTGTAAGTTGCTGTGAGCTGTGATGCCACAGCACTCTATCCAGGGTGACAGCTTGAGGCTCTGTCTCCAAAAAAAAAAAAAAAATAAAAAATAAATAAATAAATAAATAAATAAAAAGAAAGTGTTTCATTAGCCTAATTATGACACCAACAATAAAAGTCACGAAGATGTGTAAACAGCACTCAGAGAATATCAGAAGCTGTAGGAACTTTGGGGAGACAGGAACCCTGTAATTGAATCCCAGTTTACTAACGAGGATTTTAAGTTATGTACAGTTTTCTACTGGGCAAATTGCTTAATTTCTCTATGCCTCAGTTTCCTCATCTATAAAATGGGGATAATAGCAAGATAACGATCTCCTAGAGTTGTTGAGAGGATGAAATGGGTTGTTAAGCCATGTACCTAGCACACTATAAAATTTTAAATAAATGTTAGTAGTCATCGTTATTACTATTATTTAATGTTGAAAATGAGAAACTTCACTGGGAAGAAAGTCTTTCCAAATTAGACCTGAACAGATATAAACTTAGGGGGCAGAGGTGTGATAAATATTTGGCAAAATATTACTTAAAGAATTTTAGTGAGAGAAATGGCTTACGTATATTTTAACAGACACTAAGAGTTAACTCATATGGAACTTTTAGGGCTGTGCAAAACAACCTGGTACTCCCAGGTATTCAGGCTGAGCCTGGGAGTTATCCTTGAGTCCTCGCTTTCTTTCACATCCCCAATCCTATCCATTACAATAGTCCTGTTAGCTCCACCTTCTGATAAATTCAAAATCTAACCACTTGCCACTAACTGCTGGATTCCTTACTTCTGGCCACTCCCCCGGCCTTGGTCTTCCCAGCACACAACTGGAAGGATCCCGTTAAGACCTAAGTCAGGCCACAGCCCCTGTGCTCACAGTTCTTTGCACTCAAGTAAAAGCCAGTGTACTTACGGGCCTTCCATCCTCACACTACCACCTGTCATCTCTCTGGCCTCCTCTTACTGCTCTGTCCTCACCTTTCTCCAGCCCATTGGCCCTGCTTGTCCTCAAGGATGGCAGGAACATTCCTGCTTTATGACCTTTTGCACTGGCTACTTCTTCTACACCCGAAGATCCATACAATAAATTCCTTTAAATGTCACCTTTTCAATGAAGGCTTCTCTAATCAATCTATTTACCATTTCAGCCAACTCTCCAACCCATAGAGCCTGCTGCCCTCTAACCACATTTGAGTTTTTCTTTTTCCGCAGCTTTACCACTTTCGAGCATTACATATTTTTACATGCATGCGTGCACATACACACACACACATCACTATTACCTGTGCTTTGTTGCCTGCCAAGTGAATAAAAGCCCCATTAGGACAAGGGTATCTTTTTTTGTTTTATTTACTGATTAGAAAGCTGCTTGGTACATACTTGGTATTTAATAAATATTTTCTTTCTTTCTTTTTTTTTTTTAAGACAGAGTTTCACTTTGTTGCCCTTGGTAGAGTGCCATGGCATCACAGCTCATGGCAACCTCAAACTTTTGGGCTCAAGCAATTCTCTTGCCTCAACCTCCCACGTAGCTGGGACTACAGGCGTCTGCCACAATGCCCAGTTGTTTTTAGACAAGGGGTCTTGCTCTTGCTTAGGCTTGTCTTGAATCTGTGAGCTCAGGCAATCCACCTATGTCAGCCTCCGAGAGTGCTAGGATTATAGGCATGAGCCACTGTGCCTGGCCATGAATATTTTCAAGTGAATAATCTTTAACTGATTTTTCATCAAAAGCTCCTTCTTGAGTTTAAAAATATCTGCCTCTGAGATGTGTTGGTTAATGCATCTACTGAACAAGTGAGCAACTTTACGTAAAATGTGTTTGTTTATTTTCCCAAAGAGAGTCTAAATTGGAGTCTGCTTTTTCCTGTCATCATTGGGATAAGGATAGAATCCATCTGAGGCCCACATTCCTTTTCCTGAGTATGTTCTTTCTGGGCCTAGGTTTGGAGGCTCTTCTCAACTTAAGCAGCCCAGGGAAAACTATCCCAGGCTACAGACCTTTCAACAGGCTCTTCTTTCCTTCAGTCTCTCTCCCTCTACAAGCCAAATTCTCTACAAAGGCCTTTTAACATATTAACTCTCCTGAGATGAATCACTTCATATGCCTCTGTCAGCTATTACTTTTCCTTAATCAGGCTATACCTTTGCAAGACAGAACAGACTATTCCTGGGGGTAAGGAGGAGGGGGAAAATGGATCTTAAGGGAGATAGAATGGTAATGACCAACTGGCCGAATTTCACAACTTTTGAGGGGTTGGTTTAGGCCAGGCCATTCAAAGTTAATTTAGATGTCAAGCAAGTTGCTAGACAAGCTTTCAGGAGTATCCAACCTTTTTTCTTTTCTTCAGTATATTGGGAAAATAAGAGTTGTCTTGGTTCACATATTAAATATATAAACACTAAAGAAAGCCGATTAGCAAAAGAAAAGGTCTGTGTGTATCTTTTTTCTAAATCCAACACCATAGATAAACAAAACAGTCCTCAAATAATCTGCAGGAGTCCAGGTCACAAGATGGACACTCCTGCTTTAAATATTTGGCAAGTGTAAATGCCAGCCCTTGAAGCTACTCTGGAGCCCAGGAACCAGTTTGTGTATGTTTGGTGTTCCAAATGATCCACACTGCCCAGCCTTAGAGCCTAGGGTTGGCCTATTTTATAGCAGGTGATACTGAAGTTGCAGAAGGAATTAAGTGTCCCCTCTAGCAGCCCTTAGAAACTCATCTCTCCTGCTCCTACCTGGCACTTCTTCTCCCACAGGGTTCGCAATGTCATACTCTCCACACTGCAGGCTGGGCACAGCTTGTTACCAAAGGCCTCCTGGATCCGCAGAATCAGGCATTTGTGATGGGCCTCATCCATGGCATAGAAGTGGTTAAAATCCAGGAAGATAATCTCTCGTGGGTGCTGTGTAAGAAATGAGTCAATTTCTGTCAGCCCATCCCAGACCTTAATGCCAAAAAGCCCGTGAATGAAGTAGATCTCCTGATCCACATCTCCTGGTTTGGAAGACACACGAAGGTCAAAATAGCGGATCCCAGCTTCAAGTTGTTCCCGGAATGTCAGATTCTGAGTCACAGACCATTTCTTCATTAGTTTCTTTACCAAGGAGATCCTGGCGAGGCGTTTGATAGCTGGAGTTTGGTCAGGCCCCACTGGGGACTTTTCGTCTACCCAGTAGCTGAAGGAATCATGGGAGCCTATACAAAGGAATAAAGGTAAGGACAGCAGATGAAGCAAGAGCTGGGAAAAATAAGAATTCATAAGAAAAAAATAAACAACTAAATACATGCAAAAAATTGTAAATGAATTATAAATGTAAATTGCAAAAATTTTTAAGCTTGCTAGGAATGAAACACAAATAAAGGTAAATTAAAAAATAATCTTTTAGAAAGCTATTTAAGGGCAGCACCTGTCATTCAGTGAGTACGGCTAAATGGTCCAAATTCACACTCTGCTCTTCTGCCTTAAAAAACAAGCTGGTAGAATGAACTGCTGTTCTGTAAATGTCTGTTATGTCCATTTGGTCAATAGTGTAGGTTAATTCTGATGTTTCTTTGTTGATTTTCTGTCTAGATGATCTATCCCGTGATGACAGAGGGTACTGAAGTCCCAGCTATTACTGTATTGAAGTCTGTTGCTCTCTTCAACTCGAATACTATTTGTCTTCCATATCAGGGGGCTCCAGGGTTGGATGCATATATAATTGTTAAATCCTCTCATTGAGATGATGACTTTATCATTATATAACGACCATCTTTGTCTCTTTTTGTTTTTTGCTTTAAAGTCTATTTTGTCTGATATAAGTATGGCTACTTCTGCACACTTCTGGTTTCCATCTGCATAAAATATTTTTGTGTGTCTTTATAGGTTAAGTCAGTCTCTTGTAGGCAGCAAATAGTTATGTCTTTTTTTTCCTCCATTCAGTCAGTCTATAACTTTTATTTGGGAAATTCAATTTCCAATGTTATTGATAGGTAAGGACTTACTCCTGTTATTCTGTTGGTTGTTTTCTAATTGTTTTGTATATCCCTTGTTCCTTTTTTCCTCTTTTATTGTTTGCCTTTGCCAGAAGAAAATATGGGGAAATGCTTCAGGACATTGGTGTAGGCAAAGATTTCATGGCTAAGACTTCAAAACACTGGCAACACAAACAAAAACAGACAAATGGGCCTATATTAAACTGAAGGCTTCTCCACAGCAAAGGAAGCAATCAACACAGTGAAGAGACAATTTGAAGAATGAGAGAAAATATTTACAAATTATTCATCCAACAGGGCACTAATGTCCACAGTTTACAAGGAACTCAAATTAGTCAATAGCATAAAAAAAATCCAATTAGAAACTGGGCAAAGGAACTGAATATACACTTTTCAAAAGAAGATATACAAATGTCCCACAACCATGAAAAAAGATCCAATATCACCAATTATCGTGGAAATGCAAATCAAAACCACAATACAATCTTATCTCTGCCCCTAGTTAGCTATTATCAAAAAGATAAAAAATAACAAATGCTTGTGAAGATGTGAAGAAAAGGGAATTAGGAAACACAGGTTAGTGGTAATGCAAATTAACATAGCCATAGCTCAGTGGTTAGGGTGCTGGCCACATGCTCTGGGGCAGGTGGGTTTGAACTTGGCCCGAGGCCTGCTAAACAACAACAACAACAAAATAGCTGGGCGTTGTGGTGGGCGCCTGTAGTCCCAGCTACTAGGGAGGCTGAGGCAAGAGAATCACTTGTGCCCAAGAGTTTGAGGTTGCTGTGAGCTGTGATGCCACAGCACTCTGCTAGGGGTGACATAGTGAGACTCTGTCTCAAAAAAGAAAAAAAAAGAGCCATTAAGGAAAATAGCCTGGAGGTAACTCAAAAAAACTAAAAATAATAGCTACCTTATAGTTCTATAATTGTGCTACTGGGTATTTTTCCAAAGGAAAGAAAGTCAGTGTGTCCAAGGGCTGTCTGCACTTTCATATTACTGCAGCACTAATTCACAGCAGCTGAAATATTGCATCAGTTTAAATGTCTGTCAACAGAGGAATTGATTTAAAAAAATGATATATACACACACATATAATGGAATCCTATTTAGCTACAAAAACGAATAAAATCTTGTCATTTGAGGCAACATGGATAAGCCTGGGGGATATTATATTATAGAAAATAAGTTAGACACAGGAAGCTAAATACTGCTAGTTATCATTCATATGTGGAAGCTAAACATTTTTTTGAGCATGGGGAGAGGATGGTTAACAGATATAAAATTACAGCTAGACAGGAGAAATGAGTTGTGGGGCTCTGCAGCACTGCAGGGTGAATATAGCTAAGTACGATTGATTGTATATTTTCAAAGAGCTAAGAGAGAATTTTGAAAGTTAACACAAAGAAAAGATAAATTTTTGAGGTGACAGATATGTTAATTACCTGATTTGATCACTATCAAATATGCCAAATATCACTCTGTATCCCATAAATATGCACAATTATTATGTGTCAACTAAAAATAAAAGGTGGAGAGGAAAGGTTAGGTATTCTCCTGGACATCTTGTTATGAAGGTTGTCCTGTTATAAAGAATGGATAGGCACATTTCCAAATACATTGAGGAAATGTTTCAATGGTAGCCATTGTTAGGTGAAAATCATCTTTAGCAAGTATCTTTCATTTTGTCATTGGATTCTATCCAGCGATCAGTCATCATTATATTTATTATCCACTAACTCATGCAATAGACTAGTCTGGTTAGTGCTGTGACTGGCTCAGAGGCTGGTACTCCACAGAGGGAGCTGCAGTTTGCAAGCACAGTCTGTAAGGAAAATGCCTTTGTTCTGACACTACCAATTTTGTTCTTACCTCTACCTCCTAATAGCAGTCAGAACTCTGGTATTCACACTAGTTTATTGTCACCAGTTTTCCATTTTACTAAATTTTAAAGCAGGCATTTCATATGTAATGTAGAATTTTACAAAACTCTACTGTTTTATGTGGTATTATTTCCATTTTCTTGAAAATCGTTCTGTGATGGATTTTACTATTTTATCTTCTCAGAAATAAAGTGAGAAAAAGAAAAAAGCGACAAATAATGCTTTATTTTTATGTAGCAGTGGGAACATTGAAGATATCTCGTAAGTATTAGGAAAAAGCCTATTTATTAATCCTTCACCAAATTGAATTTTGCAAGTGAGAATATTACCAGCATATTTCAGGTAAAAAAAAAAAAAATGCCATTACTTAGGGAAATGTGGAGCAAGTCCCGCTGGATGTTCCACATTGGTTATCCCTGTTAATGAGAGTCACCGCATACTTGCCTGATGCTCTGCTTCCTTTGGCTGTACAGAAAAAAAACACATTTTTATACCTCCTCACTGAGAGATTTATTACGAACACATTCTATATGGATGGTGAACAGCCAGTTTTGTTTTGTTTTTTTAAATTGTATTAACAGCCCAGCTGTTTAGGATTGAGTGGGTAATACAGTGCAAGGCACATATTGAACTTAATTCTTCCCTGGGCATCAGGGAATAGCTGTTATCCAAGCATGGAAGAGACAAATCCCCTCCGGTGTTCTCTTATTGGTGCTGAGCCCATTTTATCTCCAGAGGGAGATGTGCTAACAACCTCCAACACTTTTCTCCGTGTCTGAGGACTATGTAGAAATGTGACAGCAATTGGACCCCAGGGACCATTCTGAATACACAGAGACGTACATGGAACACAGCTCATCCCACAAAAGAGGAAGAAAGGGCACACTCCCCAAGAACCCTGAGCTTTTCTTTACCTCTTTGCTCCCTTTTCATTTTCCTGCTTGTCCTTCTCATATCCTGTGCCCAGCACCTTCTCTGCCTCCTCTTCCCCCTTCACGTTCATGGGACAGGACAGAACAACGGAGCAGATTGCTGACTGTTTCATAGCGATTGCCAGCGATTGGCCAATATAGGCCTATGCCAGTCAATTCCAGCCATCACTCACTCATTAACCCCTATCAATATTTTTGCCCTTCTGCTTAAAGCTTTTGCCTCATATGGAGAGGGTGAAATAACATTCAAGTTCTTAAGTGCATTTCATTAAAATGTCCACTCTTCTCCTGTGTATCCAATATTTATACTACACAATTTGCAAATAGTACTTATGAAAAGAAAATCCTAATATTTTACAATCCAAATTCATTATCAAATTTCCTCTCTTGTTCTCCACCACTCATGGAAGTTATTTGATTCTCTACAAACAGCAATTCTTCCCTTCTGGTCTGGGAATGTATGAATCCCCAGAAGAGGAGAAAACAACTCTATACCACCAGTCTTTCTTTGCCTTATTCTCTAGAAGGACAGCTGCCTGGGAATTGGTAGGGATAGCATTTTGATGCATTCTGGTCTACCTTATGATAGGGTCAGAAAACAGTTTGGAACAGAACCCTGCTCGGATTTCTGAGCTAAAGCCTTCTTTGCTGTTACAACCTGGCTTTACTTAGGCACCTTCACTCACCCCTCTCTAGGGCTCCTTTGTCTAAAGTGGATTTAAGGGCGGTGCCTGTGGCTCAGTGAGTAGGGCGCCGGCCCCATATACTGAAGGTGGCGAGTTCAAACCCAGCCCTGGCCAAACTGCAACAAAAAAATAGCTGGGGATTGTGGTGGGCGCCTGTAGTCCCAGCTACTCAGGAGGCTGAGGCAAGAGAATCACCTAAGTCCAAGAGCTGGCGTTTGCTGTGAGCTGTGTGTGATGCCATGCACTCTACAAAGGGTGACAAAGTGAGACTCTGTCTCTACAAAATGATAATAATAATAATGATAATAATAAAATAAAATAAAAATAAAGTGGATTTAAGTGCTAACTTTTTGTCTTAAAACAAAACAAAGACCTTTTCCTCACATCTTATCCTAAAGGCTATTGTCTTCTTTCCTCCTTGCTGTCTAATTCTTGAAACTGTGCGCCAATCCTGCTGCCTTCGTCTGCTGTGACCTGCTGACTCCTTCTCATCCCAGGTCACCTCCTTCCCTTCTGTCTCTACTCTTGATTCTGAAAACAACCTTCTATGCTAATGACTTTATCCCTGGTGTCTCTGCGGGCTCACCAAGTCGGCTTTCTCCTGAAATCTTGCATTCCCTTGTGTTTAGTGGATACTTCTGCATACTTCTAGGTGTTTCCATCCTTCCTCTACCACTCTCCTTCCTTCTTTTCTCCATTTATTTTTTTTGAGACAGCGTTTTTCCTTTGTCACTGTGGGTAGAGGGCCAAGGTGTCATAGCTCACTGCAACCTCAGACTCTTGAGATCAAGAAGATTCTCTTGCCTGAGCCTCTTGAGTAGCTGGGACTACAAGTGCCTGCCACAATGTCCAGCTATTTTTAGAGATGGGGGTGGGGGTCTTACTCTTGCTCAGGCTGATCTTGAACTCCTGAGCTTAGGCAATCCACTCGCCTCTACCTTTCAGAGTGCTGGGATAACAGGCGTAAGCCACTGTGCCTGGCCTGACTTTTCTCCCTTGTCCTCCTTCATGTATCTCAATTTAAATGTTTTCTGAGGACCTGTTCTCGTCCTTTGCCCGCTGTCAGACTTCATTCTCTCCCCTGTTTACTTCAGCACCCTGATGCATGACACTGAGAGCCCCCATTTCTAGCCCAGACTTCCTTCAGTGACCTGCCACCTGCCTGATGGCCTACTCACACAGCAATTTGCATATTTTCAAGGTCTAGCTACTCCTGCTGGCCTTCTCACTTCCACAAATTGCCTCTCCTGGATTTCTGCCAATAGCTCCTCCAGTCATTCAAACTTGAAATCTTAAATCTTGGATTCTATTTAAATTCTTCCTCTTCCTGACCCCTTTCAACCCACCAGAATTTACATTTGACCTTTGCAACACAATTTCAACCTACAACTGCTACTCTTCTCATTGATACACTCACTCTTGCCAAATAATCAGGACCAAAACCCCCTAACTGGGGTCCTTTCACTCCAGCCTCTAATATGTTCATACTCAAAAGGTAGTTTTCTTAAGATATAGTTCTGATTATCATAGTTCCCTCCCACCTCCCGAATCAGGTTCAAATTATTCTGAACACTGGGGTTTAGATCTCTCTTCCATATGGCTCCAACGCACCACTGCAGACGTGTCTCTCACCAGGCTCTTTAATGTAGCCTGGCAACCGTTGGTGTGCAGGAACTGTAGGGAGGCAGGCCTCCTCTGGACTCGTTCACTTTCTTTTGTTGATACCTTTTGTGAAATACTACCTCACCCCAAATCAGTCTATATCTTCTGCCCAACATTTACAACTCACATTGAATAAGTTGCTTAACTCTTGTCTTAGCTTCTCATCTGTACAAGGGGCATGACGTTACCTAATGTCACAAAATTGTCATGCATAGTGAAATGTATGCAAAGTACTCACAACAATGTTGATACTTAGTGAGGAAATATTATTATTATATATTAGCCGTTCTTTATGAGTTGGAAACCAGAGGGTAAAGGGCTGGTTAAATGAAACTTCTTATCTTAAATACCGAGGATCGGGAGGAATTCCTGCTTTCCACCTTATTCATTGTCTGTCTCCATCTCTTTGGTTGACATGCGGAAAACAGCTTCGTGTACACTCTGTTCGCTGCAGCCACCAGTCTCTTGGTCACAGCCTAAGCTTTGCCATTGCCCACTTCTAAAATATTAACATTTAATTTCCTACATTTTGACCACAAGTCCTTTTACTTCTGCCTCATTGCAACTTGACTTTTGTATTTCCCCCTCATCTGAGAGGCCAGCATTGGCTTTACTTCATCCTTCAGCTATATCGAAGGTCATTCGCTTGCCACTTTCAATATAATTATCAATTATAGTCATCTGAAAGCTGGCAGGATTCTGTGGAGGCACACTGCCTGTCTATATGTGCAGAACACGTATACAGTCCAAAATGAGCACAGAAATATTAACGTGACATTTCTAAAATATTTTTTGACTAACAAATGTTCACCTCTTACCCAGCATTTTTCATTTTTAGACTAGACACAACATGATTTTAGGAAATAATTGGCATCAAATATCAAATGATTGTTTTCAGACTTCCCTGAACAGAGAATTTTGTTGTCATCTCAAAACTATTCCACATATAGCAGGAAATAGGGACATACCAGTCCCTCCTTAATGTTCTGCACCCCTAGGACTAGCTTTAGGACGTAACACAGACGGTTTTTTCCCTTCTAGCTTCTAGAAACTTATTTTTTTGCAATCCCTTCATTTTCACAATTACTACTCCCGTCTCTTCCTATTTTCTTGTATATACCTATAGTTAACAGGCATTAATGATGTTTCTCCCCCCCTTCATGTTTGCAAAACTCTAGAAGATATATGTATTAGCACTTTGTGATCTAAAGCAGTAATTCTCAACCTTGGGGGGACCTCAGAATCACTGGGGTGGGAGGCTTTTGGAAAAACACCAGTTCCTAGCACCCCACCCCACACCCACTGAATTGAATCTCTCTGGGGCAGGTGTTGAAAAGCTCTTTAGGTGCTGATACTTACGGCTATAAATATAAGATTACAGTTTCTCCACAAGTTCTCTGACTTCTGAGCATGGCCTTCTCTAGCTGGCCTTACTTTCTAGTCTTCAAATAATAATCTGCTGACTTCCCTCCCATACCATAGTAGGTGCTTTATTTACCATTCTTTTTGTTCCAGGAATGCCTCTTACCCTTTTGGCTAACTGAGTAACCACACCTTGTTTGTGAAGAAGAAATATATTGGGAGGCCTTGCTTTCCTTACCATGCCTGAGGCAGGTGATTAAATAAGTCTACTTACGGTTCATTAGGCCCTTTGGGATATGCACTGAGTTAGAGAGTTCAGAATAAACTCACTGTGGAAGTGAAATCAAAAGGGAAGAAAGAAATTTGAGTGGGGAAAGGCTATGAAGATTTTTGTTCAGTGTTATAGTTCCTCATAGATAGTGTTAGAGTACATAAGAGGCCAGATATCAAAAAAAAAAAAAAAAAAAAATGGGCTTGTCTTGTGAAGATCAGAGACTACCAGTTCGCTTTTTGTCTGGAACACAAATTGCTGCTTAATTCTGAGGCTTGTTATTTGGGGATTAGAGATCTGAAGTGAGCACACAGCAGTTTTTAGGTAAAGCACTTTCATTACCCATTTCTTGCAAATTGGAGTAGTATCCGTTTTCTGAACTCAATCAAAATGAATTTAAAGCAAGCTTCTTGGAGACTGGTTTCTAAATAAAACAAAAACAATTCAAACTCTACACTCTGAAATGATACATTGCAACACAATGATGTTTCAGATTACAAGGTGACCTCACTTGCCATCACAAAGGGATGAATGAGACAAGACTTGAGTGACGTATATGAGAAAGGAAAAGAAACTCTCCATCCAGAGAGGTGGGGACGGTGACCTCATGTCAAAGAACGTCTGTGTTTACCTCCCGTAGGTACTGCTCTGCCTTTGGAGAGCCCTTCTAGCTTTAAGGCCCACTGGGTCCTTCTGGCTGGCCGACTGGCTCCACCTGACCACTGTGTGCACTCACACTACGTGTGTCTCTCTCTAGGCACTGACATCACAAAAATTGGTTTTTGAGTGGCAACAAATTCTTATTCTTTTATTTATAAAGCACAGTTATATCTATAGTATTAAATTTTCAAGGGTGGTACAATTAGAGGAAAACTATCTTAAAAAGACTCCTTAGTGGGGTCAAATCTGAGCAAAAATGGACACCGCTGCTCTAGGCTGAGATTCCTGGTTGGTCTGGGTGGGACCTAATACCTTGTGCTTCTTTTTATCCTTAATTGGCATCAGTGCCTCCAGCAACTGCTGCCCATCTATCCATAAGGTAACCCAGTACTGGAAGATTTTACTTCTGCCTCACTGTAACTTGACTTCTACCCCCCCAAACACTAATGGGGTGGGAACCATCCAATTCCCTCTTTTCCAATTATCTTTTAAGTATTTCTCACTTGCCATCTCCAGGACCATCAAGACATTTCTCTGTCCACCCGGCATCAAAGGACCCAAATTTGCCCTTTACAAGGTTTAAACTTTATAATAGGTGATTCCTGAGACCCAGCTTAGTGAATTACCAAACTCTGAATAAGCTAAATGAAGTGTTCCCACACTGGGTGAGAGCATAGAGTCTGCTGCTAGGCTGGCTACATTCATCATCTTGACTATATGCTTGCTAGCCCTGTGACTGAAATGCTGTGCCTCACTTTCCTCATCTGCAAAATGGGAATAAAATCAGTACCATCTTTTATTGGTTTGCTGTGAAGACATGGCTTAACTCAAGTAAACACTTTAGAAAAGTCCCTGGTCAACAGAATAAACTTAAACATATTACTATTATTATTAAGAAATTTGTGTCATCTTGCATAAGGAAGATACTATCTAAGAAATAAATCATTCAGTTCTTTAAATAATATTGTGAAACCTTAGTAAATATTTACATTTGAGAATCTGCAGTTAATGTTTAGAGCTGGGAAAAATTAAATCTTCAGTTTAAGTGATATATTATTTTAGGTTATACCCCAAATCAACATCAAAAGGAGTAAGCTCAGATCATAACAATTTACACTTTAAATTTAAATTGGCACTAAAACTAAGAGTATAAATTATCTCTCGTTTGCTCCTATGTCAATGCCTGAAAATAAATGAATACAGTGAATACGTAAATTGGAAGTATAGAATATTCCAAGAATATTCTTGAACTTTTTATTTTTAACATCATAGAATTAGACATCCTCAAGTGACTTCTACAGAAAAACAAATACAAATCCAATCTCTTGTTAAAAATATGTTGAATAGCATATTTTTGGAGAGTGAAAGCCTATATAACCCATAATGGAAATGTAAAAATACTGTAGTAATGCCTTCCCAACCCATCAAAAAAACCCGTATCAGTTATTAGAAATGTCACTAAGGCTGGGAATGGTGTCTCACGTCTATAATCCTAGCACTCTGAAAAGTTGATGTGGGAAGGATCCCTTGAGCTCCAGAATTCGAGATCAACCTGAGCAAGAGCTAGACCCCATCTCTACTAAAAATTGAAAAAATTAGCCGGGCATTGTAGCGGTCAGCTGTTATCAATCCCAGTTGCTCAGGACACTGAGGCAAAAGGACCAGCTGGACCCAGAAGTTTGAAGCTACAGTGAGGTAGGCTGATGCCACTACACTCTAGCCTGGACAACAGAGTGAAACTCTGTCAAAAAAAGAAAGAAAGGAAGGAAGAAAAGAAAAATCACTCAAACTTCTATAAAGCTATCCACAAAGAATCATGAGCATGGCCAAGTTCCTGTTAGTTTGCCTCTCTCTATATTTATCACTTCCTACATTTCTTTGCATGAATGGGTTTTTTAGGCCTCTTGAGTTTGCCTATTTTATTCACTGGCTTTTTTCTTTTGTAGGAGAAATTTTCACTCAATAATGTGCTAAGTTGAAAGCACTAATGCATAGTTCAAATCTCCTGGGAAGCCAGCTGAGCTACGGATGCAACACATTCTCCATCTTTCTCCTGGACATACTGACAATTTGAAATGTTTTTGATAGCTCGCATGCGTAAACTTACTATCATGAAGGTTTTGATTCCAAGAGTGAATTCGAGGTAATACAAATCTTATAAGTTGTCACAGCAAGTCTAGACAGCAAGAGTCTAGACAGTAAAGGGTATCTGTAGGGTGTTTAGAACTTACGTCCTCTCAGTTACCAAACTACTTATGTGCCTATTTGTGTATATGTGTTGGCATTAGAACTGGCCCATCTGAAATGAAATCCAGAAAATTCTTATTTGGCAGGAAAAAAATACCTTTCATTTATTTGGAAAACTATGTTTAAAAGAATTAGAAAAAAATCTACCATTTCCTTGAGCTATACTAGTATCAATAAAGAGCATCCAAAAAAAAAAAAAAAAAAAGGAGAGCAAAAGAAAGTGGTCTAATAGATATTAATAATCATTCTTTCATTCTTCAAAAATTATTTTAAAGACAAATATTATCTTGAGATTGTTTTTCAAAGAGTGATCTAAACTCCACGTAAACTCCAAATTTTTATCAGGACTTTGTCATATTATTTGTTATTTCTATCAAAATTTAGATGGTCTAGTCCATTGTAAGCTTGGACTGAAAACATATACTGAATGTGCGTATGCATTTTCTATCAGGAATAGTTAGAATGTTCAAATAGGGCTTGTCTATTTTATCTCAGTCTGAATTTTAGGTCATGTGTAATTAGCATATTCTTTCTCCAACTATAGCATATACCCTGTTAAGTGAGGTCTGAGGAATGCAAGCAGCTTGCAAAAAACAAGCAAAGAAACAAAAGCCAGGTGCAGCCATCTTCCCAGTTACCCACCAGAGCTGATGCTGCATAAAATTACATTGACTGTCAAATTTATTTTTACAAGTTAATATGAAATACATAAACGAAAAAGGGTCCTGGGCAAATTAACGAGATCTTAGCTGCAAAGACTCTTTCCTGTCCAAAAACAACAACAGCAAACCACAAAACAATATTAAAGGTACCTAAACACAAAAGATCAAAAAACTCTTGTTCACGCTTTATCTTAATAAAGGATGCTACCAGAAAGTGTCTTGGCAGTAGTAAAGGCTCAACTAGGTCAGAAGACAGTCAGCGCAAACAGCAGAACAGAAACCAGCGCCAAGTTTATAAAGAGAGAGATAAAAGACATGAGTGTTCAAGCCAAGGAAAGACAGTAATTTGTTCCCATCTCTTAGGAAGGAAAAGGAGAGAACAGACCCGAAATAAAATTGGGATCAGAAGTCGAGGGGCCTCGCTCTTTCTCATTCTGTCAGTCCATATTTGAGAGTTTCAGAGATGGCAACCTGGTACTTAGGAAGCAATTTTAAAGAGCTGGGTTTTTCTAGTACTACAAGAACGGAAAAGCAAATATCCAATGTACTCAATGCTAATATGAAGCCAGTGGACCATCTAATTCACAACCACATAGGAGAAAAACTCATTTCAATCCAAGTTGGGGGCAGGAGGAACGACGGAGGAGGTGAGAGGAGGGGGCTTGGGGCGCTTCCACTGAATGGGCACAGCGCAGGAATGTGTGGCACACCACCTTTTGGGTGCAGGACATAGCTACAAGAGGGACACTATCTAACACATTCAAATATCATGACTTGGTTGTCTGCACCCTCACATTAACCTGAAATTTGAAAAAAGAAAAAAAAAAGAATATATTCTGAGAGTATACAGTCCCTGTCATTCAAGGTTTCCGTTACCGGAGGTTACCCTACCGTCTAAAACTATGAAATGGAAAATTCCAGAAATAAACAATTCATAAGCTTTAAATTGCACACCGTTTGGAGCAGCGTGATGAAATTGCACCATCCTGCCTGTCCCTCTGCTTAGCATATTCACGTTATGGAGGTGACCCGCCTATGCGTCACTTAGAAGCCACCTCAGTTATCAGATGGACTGTCTGCTGTCACAGTGCTTGTGTTGTGATCTCTCAGTAAACCTTATTTTACTTAACAGGGATCCCAAAGTATAAGAGTAGTGATGCTGGCATACTGCTATAATGATTCTATTTCATTATTAGTTATTGGTGTTAATCTCTTATTGTGCCTAACTGACAAAATAAACTTTATCACAGGAGGTATGTATAGGACCAAACAGTATAATACATATAGGGCTTGGTAATATCCACAGTTTCAGGCATCCACTGGGGGTCTTGGAGCATATCTCCTGTGGATAAGGAGGAACCACTGTAAGATTTTATGCTTTACATTTCACGGCAAACAGCACAAGAGAAAGTAGCATCATGGTTATAAAGAGAGGGAGAAAAGATATATGTATTAAAGCTAAAGAAATTTACAGACAGCCCAGAAAACTGTCTTTATAGAATTTCTATTAGTAAATCTCTCAATAGCATTTTTTACAAAATGAGCTTCAAAATGAGATTTGGGTCTTCAAATACATTATCTCATAAAAAGTGCTTATATTTTAATGCCTTGTAATTTGAAAAAAAATTAAAATTTTTTCCCAATATACTAAAATGAAGACAGTCAAAACATTTCTACTCAAGATCATTTTATTGAAAACTCCACGTGTTTTTCTGGAGTTGGGAAAAAGCACTCTTATCTCATACGAACAACTAAAAACATGTCTCAATATGCATTTGGGGCTTATCAGCTAGGCCAAGTTTCTGGAAGAAGAGGCATTAAGGAACTGTGTGCATATTCCTTCAGCATGAATATCCACTCTCAGACTCAGATGAGCACTGGCCCAGCTGGACTCCAGATCCCCTACTGTCCTTTGACCTCCCATGGAGGCCATCACAGCTCCCTTCTCTTTTCAACATCTTCTTGACTCCTGACAGCAGCCATTTCTGTCAGGACTGTGGACTTCCAGGTATAGCCTGTTGAAGGGCTCACCAGCATTAGGGCACTGACCAAGGGGACCAGTCTACAAAGGCTGTTAAAGCATTGCTGGAATAAATTGCAAATTTGGTGCCAACGATACAGGGTTTTCTCAGTGACTCCTTACTAAATGGGTAAGACCTTGAGGAGAAAAAAACAAAACAAAACAAACTCTCTTCAAGGCATGTAGCAAACTGTCTTGAATATAAACATGTGATAAGGGGAAAAAGTCATTTTTTATCGCCACTCTCCTCTAAGCACGTGAATCCTGGGAACTGTAGCATCTTCTGCTTGCTAAGGACAACTGAAATACTCATCTCTGGCATTAACAGCTTTTGACAAACGTCAAGCAGTTCTAAGCAGTGGGTGGGGTATACACGTTTGGAGACAGACGCTTGGAAGGGCTTCATGTGCTCTGCTGAGGAAGGGGAGAGAGGGTGAGAGGCTAGGGGGCTGAGGAGGCTGAGAATTGAAGGAGCAGGAGGATCTGAGGGGCTGCAGGACTGACCAAGAGACTTGGGCAAGGAGACAAACCTCCTGGGGACTTTCCAAAACTGCGGTAAGTTTTACCTCTACGCTTCTTACTAAATGATTGGTAAATGTTTCGAAAGTGACAGCGGAAGGGGTGCCCTAGTGTTAAACTGTCTAAAGTACATGCTGGTCCTGTCTCAGCCCAACCCTGGTTTGAGGCCCCATCCCCCCATTGCCTCACCTAGTGCCTGGACCAGAGTCCCCAGGCAGGGGCAGAGCTAGGTGGGAGTGAGGTGGTGCCACCCAAAGGAGAGAAGAGGGTAGAAAAGTACAAGAGGAAGCTTCCCTTTGATTGAGATGGACTCTCCCACTCCCCCCAAAAAACCCACTATGAATAATTTTTTTCTTGGCATGCTAGAATTAAACCCTGTGACAAGGGCGAGCAATATAAGTATTGATCTTGCTTACAGGAACATATCAATAAGCAAGAAATATAGATTTGGGGGGCACTCGAAGGAGAAAATGGTGTAGAAAAGCACAAAGGAGAAGATGAGACAAATGCCAGGAGTAGAACATTTCACAAATACTCGTGAAGTAACCACGATAGCCAGAAAATGTATTGTTCAGATAATCCACACAAATAGGAGCCTTTCATGTATGAGGCAAGGAATATCTAATCTTCATTAGTCAACTAAAGATTTATGAGCACGAAGAGTCCAGCTTAGGCTTCACACTGCCCAGAATAGCACGGCAACACGGGAGAATGGGGCAGGTCGCCACTGCTCAGGCTCCGGGGCTGCGGCTCTCCCTCCACAACCCTGGATGAGTCTGATGAGGAACTTTCTATAAATAATAAATGCCTCAGCCTCATGTGCTGCATTTTCCTTATTTAAAGGTAACAGATGACCAGAAAGGGTGAGGCTTACAAACTCTGAGAGCTTTTTATCAGCTCTTGCTGAAGGATGCTCTACACAAACCACCTAGGGATTGTTCCATTTAGAGGAAGTATTTAGATAACGAGAGGCCAGACCAGTTTTTCTTTTGCTTTCTCCTGATTTTATAACAAAAAGAGGAAGGCATGGATGATGTGTTCCTTTCTTTCACCTCTCCCTCTTTCCCATTTGCACACTGTGGGACTATTCCCTTAATTCTCCAATAAGCTGCTGGAAGATACAAACAGAACAGCCAGACTCAACATTTCTACTGACATTTAAAGGTCAAGTCTCCTTGTATCATAAATAATGATATCTCCCTCCCACACAGAGGAAAAGATAGCTGGGAGATTTATTGGGAGGAGACGGGACCTTTGAAAGTTCAATGGGACAACAGATCTTGATTTAGTGCAATTTTGCTGAACACTTGAGCTGAGATTGCTTGTTTCATAAAGAATTGAAGGAAATTAAAATCAAAGGATGAAGTCATCTAGCTATTGTTGTTTATCTCTATTCTTTATCAATTTTAATATGGTTGATCTCTCAATAAATAAAGACTTCTGTTATAAAAGAATTGGGCCAATGGCAATAGGATTTGGTTTTCAAATATTTTCTTTCATTTTTTGAGACAGAGGTTCAAGCTGTCACCCTGGGTAGTGTGCTGTGGAGTCACAGCTCTTGGGCTTAACTGATCCTCTTGCCTCAATTTTTCTATTTTTAGTAGAGATGGGGGTGGGGGGTTGTCTCACTCTTGCTCAGGCTGGACTCGAACCTGTGACCTCAAGCAATCCACCCGCCTCGGCCTCCCAGAGTGCTAGGAATACGGACAGGCATGAGCCACCGTGCCCGGCCCAATATTTTCTTTCAGAGAGGCTTTTTTTTTTTTTTGCCTTCTGGACCCTTATTTCCAAGTGTTACCTCAGAAAAAGCTTCCATCTGTGAGAAAGCCATTTGGGTTAGGTCCATTTAAATTTCCCCATCAGAAGGAGGAAGTTGTTTTAGAAGGAGGAAGTTATTTTGGAGGAATCACATGTTCAGTACATATATATATATATATATTTTTTAATTTGCTTTCCTTTTCCTCTGCCCTCAGAGCTCATGGAAACCTTTTCATCCAGGAATTAAAAGCATCCTAAAGACATTCTCTTTCCCTCCCCACAGCTTATAGCTCAGCTCCTTCATCACTAAGTTGCTGGTGGTCCCTGGTGGAAGTTCTTATCTGAAAATAACTAAACAATTCTAATTTATTGAGTGCTTATTAAGTACCAAATGCCAAGCAGGGTATCATACTTACATGATCTCGTTTGATCTCTGCCACTATCCTGCAGGGTGGTGATTATATTTTACAGATGAGGAAAGTGAGGCTCAGAAAGGTTTTACAACTAGTTCAGGGCTGCAAAGATTGTATGTGGTGGGCTGGGACAGGAACTCGGTTCTGTCAGACTCCAACCCACACAAAGATATGTCGGGGATGATGTTATTGCTTCTATGTCCTTACTTTAAATAAGTCAAATGTATTTCTCATTTACGCCTGATAACATGGCAATCGCAGGGTTTGTTTTTAGAGCTAAATGCCTGGTCCTTATCTCAACGCAGACAAATTGATGGTGAGATGAGAGCTATTTTAAATTTTGAAAGACCTAAAGAATTTCTACATAGGGACACAGGAGGGCACTCTAACCTTCTCTCAGTTGAGGAAATATTTTCTTCGCAATTCCACAGCTCAGAGCCTTGAATCCCAGTGCTGGTTCTGCCCCGATTACTTGTGTGAACCTGGGCTTACAAGTTCATACTTGGAGCTGTCTCCCCATTTGCAAATAAAGGAACGTGGGTGAAATAAGACTAAGGGTCTCTCCTATTTTAAGAACTGGATAATTTCACATATTAACAGCTTTAAAGGAATTTATGACCCTATTTCCCAGGGACTATTAATCATTGGAAACAAATAACATGTTTCTTTCACACTTACCACACTTAAACAGAAAATGTGCTTTTAGATTTAACTCATCATGTTTGCAAAAAGGAATACCTCCCAAGCCTAAGGTGGAGTTTATTTCTTTTTGGCTCCTCTGGGAATTATATGGAATTGCAGGAGGCATCCTTTCCCTCACTTGTATTCACTGGGCCCCTCTTCTGTCCGCCGGGGTCGGGTCTACTCTACATTGACTGAATGCATCGGCTGGTAGGTCACTTCTTATGTAGCATTAATGTGACAGTTCCCTTCACTCCAAAGAGTGGTGTTTCATTGCTTTGTGAAATTTATTGTGGGGACTTTGGAAAATAAAAAACCATCTTCATAGTCACCTAGCCCGGGTGAAGGTTTTCACAGGGTAAGGTTATTTTAAGATTCATTTGACAAACTGAAGAATGGCTAAGATACAGGGAAGCTTCTCAGCTAGACCCCTCGAGGACAAGAAGGGATCTTTTTCTCTCTCCTGTAAATGAAGGACTCACCCAGGTGCTCCGACAGAGAAAAGACAAAAAAGAGAGAAAATCCAGTAAGTAGCAGTCTAAATTACATGAAATGATAGGTTTAAAGGAAATCTACACATTGCACAGCAGGGAAAGTGAATGAAAACACACCTCACCCTTGAAGCTTAGAGCTTACCCGCCTCTTAAAGCCTCATGCTGGTCTTTTCTATACAGAGGCAGAATAGAGGCCAGAAGATTTTTTTCTCTGACAGAGCCTTGCTGGGTGATTACTACACAGACCACTTAAACCACTGGGCTGCTTTTGTTCTGAGTCAATAAAAAGCCTCCCAGATGTCTGGTCTTGAAAACAAAAAAGTGACTTGTTCAGCCAGAACAGGTCAGCAGGCAGTCCTTCAGACACAACCATCCTCATGGGTGCCCACACATTAGAGTCCCAGCAAGGAAGCAAATGGCCTCGGATGGAAAACTACTCTTTATTGTAACCAACAAAAGAAAGTGAAGTCTCAGCCAAGCCCTGGGTCAATCTCCAACTCTAGAAATGTCTTTTATTCAAATGCAGTTAAATGAATTTGGCAAGATCTAATTTTTACAATTTTAGTATTATTGGTTTTTATTCTTTCTTGCAGTCTGCCTAACTTTTCTGTGCTTTACTTTTTTCATCTGTAAAATGGGGGTAATAAGAATGCTCACATCACTGGGTTGTTGTAGGCTTAATTAGGTTAATATAAATGAAGTAGAGCAACATTGGACTTGTAAGTGCTACATAAGTGTTATATAAGGAAGCTATTCTTCTTATGCATCTATTATTATTATTGTTATTGTTATGCTTGTTCTTATTTTAAAGCCTTGGGGTACCTTGGGAAAACTTTGTGATGCAGTTATAAGATTTTGTCTTATCCTAGGCATTATTACTTACTTCCTGAATGTCCTAGTTTCTCCTTAACTAGAAATATCTACTCTTTTTTTCTTAAATAATCTGTTCTTTATGCTTAGATTCTTTGATACGTTAACCTTTGGTCAAGGTTCCATGTCTCTCTCCTCCTCCTCTCCCTCCATTTTTGTTGTAATGTGCTTATTCTGAACCGGGCACTGAGTATACAGGTGTGACAAAACAAAATTGTACATAGCAGAGGGGCAGTGAAATAGTCCCAGTGGGTCTACTGTGACCTCTAATGGAGATGTGCACAGAGGTCACACCTGAGCTGAACTGTAATTGGCCATACAAAGTGGAATGGGCATTGGAAGGAGTGTTATGGTAAAGGAAACAGTACCTTGAAGACTAGAGTCACGAAAGGGACAGAGTATTTTCTTTCAGGGGCTTCTGTAGGCCCTAAGTTGTCACCGGCTTCCTATAGTCTACAACACAAAGTGTCACGCACTCAGCACAACACTGAAAACCTCTCTCCACCTGACTTAAGTTAATCTTTCCAGACCTTCTCCATTCCTCTCTCCTGTCACTTCTACAGGTAGCCACGGCAGCCCTTCTCTGTTCTGGAAGGTGCCCTTGTTTTCCCATCTCTAATTTCCTGCATTTCTTCTCTGACTCTGGAATGCCTTCCTTCTCTTGAAACCTTACCTGTCTCGCACAGCCCAGCCCAGGTGCCCTCTTCTGCTAAGCAGTTCGTTAGCCCACATCTAGATGCCACCTCTCCCTTTCCAGGCCCTAGCTCAGTTTGCTTATTTCTTTACTTTGGCACTCACTTCATTCTGCTTTTATTGGCTTTATTCTTGTATATTTCCTAAAAGACATGCAAAAAATGTATTATTCATCAAAAACCAGTTTCGTACAGTATCTACCATGGTACTAGGTACATGTTAGGTAATCAAAAAGGATAATAGCTATATATAAAATATTGTGTTTATTTTGTGCTAGGTAATACTCCAATCACATTGCATATTTACCTTATTTAATTCTTAGGCAACTTTTTTTGTGTAGTAAGGAATTTAATCTTAACCATTGGTCCCCAGGATGTAATTTTTTAAGCTCCTAGAACGTCCTGCCTGATAAAAGCATATTTATTTTGGTTTGGGGGGATTTTTTTTTTCCTTTTCTTTTCTTGTTTTTTTTTTTGTAGCTTTTTTTTGGCCCGGGCTGGGTTTGAACCCGCCACCTGTGGTATATGGGGCTGGTGCCCTACTCCTTGAGCCACAGGCGCCGCCCAAAAGCATATTTATTTACCAGGGATCTTGGGGCCACACCAGAAAGTCTAAGTATGAGATTTATGGTGAAGGTTTAACCTCTAAAAGAACCGGGTTCTGACATTGGTTGCTATGTGGAGGCTCAGTAAAGACTTTGGACAGCAAAGCTCTCGTGAGATTCTCTGTATTGACAGAAATCAATATAGGACAGTCATGCTGTCCATGACTCCAGGAGGAGAGGACAACTGGAAATGCCATATTTGGAAATTTACTAGACTGTGCCCTAGGCACTTCTTTCTTTAGCTGATTTTAATCTATAGCTTTTGTGGTAATAAACAGTAACCATGAGTATAAGAACTTTTGGTGAATTCTGTGAATCCTTCTAGCAAATTATTGAATGCAAGGATGACCTTGAGGCCCCCTAAACTTGTAATTGGTGTTACAGTAGGGGTAGTCTTATGGTTTGCCTTTCGCATAACTTTGCACTTATGAAGTAGACACTATAATTATCTCCATTTTACAGAAGAGCAAACTAAGGGACAGAGAGGTTAAGCTTTTTTTATTTTATTTTTTTAATTTTTTTAAACAAGTGAACAGTTTATTAAGAGTTAAACAAAGGTATGATGTGATACAGTATAAGCAAGACACTCAAGATAGGCATAATAGTACTTAGGGTAAGGCTTTTTACCCAAGGTCATGTAACTAGTAACTAGGATTTGATCCTACATACCTTAACAGCAGAACCCTCACTCTGAACTATTGTTCTTATTTAAATAAAAATTAAAGATAGAGAAAGATAAAAAATATTAAGAGCAGATGTAACAATGAACACGTGTCCTCAAATGTTGAAGATGTTTAGGGAAGCTTTTATAGAAAAACATCTTGTATTACAACTCAGGTTTTTAATCTCTACAAATGTTATAATACTTTGGATATGAATAGATGATGAATATGTATGCTAAAATATCAGAGGCCTGAGCTAAGAACATATTAATTTAGAATATTATATGTAAGACATGGGCCTTATGGTTATTAAATATAGCAAAAGATTTATTTTTTTTAACAAATGCAAAATTCTTTTAGTCTTTGGGAACAATCTTATTATCCCTCCCTGCCTTTCCATTTTAATTATCTGTGCGTGACCCAGGTCACAGCCATTAGTCTGTGAGCGCACCTGACAGAAGCCAACTTACCTCTCTTGTCTTCTGTGCTTCCACGACATTTAGTTTATACTTGATGAACTTAGGATACTGGATGTTTTTTATCTATCTGTCGCTGCCATCTGACTATAAGTCTTTGAGGGCAGGATCATAAGTAATTCATGATCATATCGTCATTCCTATTTTCTGACATTTAGTAATGCTAAGTGCTATACACATTTATATAGAAAAATACAAGCACGAATAACTGAATGAACAGATGTTTAGAGAGTAAGTTGCCTAAGGCTTGGTAAGCCTAGGTTTCTTGATCCTTTTCCAAACTTCTCTTTGGCCCATCTATCTTCTTTAAACAAGTAGAGCTCGCGGTTTGTACCTTCCCACCCCTAGCATCTGTTAAGCTCCCACTTCAATTACTTCCATTTGTCCTTCTAGCTTGAGTCATCTGAGTCAATGAAGAAGAGCATGTCAAAAAAAAAAAGGACAATGTTAGCTAGAAAGGATGGCTAATGAGCAACTGTAATAAAATACTGCATTGAACAATTTAGAAAGAAAAGTCTCAGAGTGTAGATTTCCTGCAACTTATGCTTGCTTAAATTATCTTCTCATAACATCTTCTTGTGGCCTCCAATCTCATGCAACTGAATTAGGTCTTTGGGAAAAACACAACATTTGTGAAGAACCTGATTCCATATTAACAAATGCTGAAAGGCTAAGGCATCTTTAGGATATACAAAATTAGCTAACATGAGTCCAAGATATAAACCTTCTTGCCAACTCAAATGGATAAAATTCATCTGTGAGACCTGATTATTTTCCATGAGGCATGTGGGAGGGTGTTAATAATAACCATCAAACTGCCTGTGAGAGGGCCATGTGGCCAATTAATTTTTAATCAGTTGCCTATTGAATTCATAATTATTCACAGTGCAACAAAGCAACTGTGTAAGGCAGAACCCTTGTATGTGGAGCAACTTACTCTTCTATGTGGCGAGAAACCCAGGGGCATCCCACTGTCTGAGGACAGATACTGGCCTGGGAACCAAAAGAGCTGGTCCTGGTGCACCACCAACTGGCTGGATGGGTTAGAACTGGAATAAATCAGAGGTTTTCAGGATGCTTTTCAGACCTAGAATACTTTCAAAAGAAGGGCTTATGTGTAAAACAAATACAAAGAGAGCTTCAATAGACAAAGCCACTACCATCTCCACTCCTGCCTCTGAGGTGGCTGGAGGGGCACCAAGGGGACACCAAACCTGCATGCAACTAAGGGTAGTCCATTGGCTTAGATATTCTCCAAGTCAGAGGATTTCAATCCCACGCATGGGAGGGATTTTAAAGCACTCTCCAAATGGATAGGTATCTATTATCTTTTGATTTGAAAGACATTTTTTTCCTTATGTGTCCAATAGACCCCAATCCCTATCCCTAACTAAGAAAATTCATTAAGAAGAAAATTCTTCCTTTATTCTGCTAATGTACATCCTCCCCTGTCTCTGAACAGATGGCATTATGTTCTGTAAAGTAACCTCTCAGGAGGAGTACTTGGTTATCCCCTGATGAGCTCTCAGACAGTCATACCTTTTAGTTTGTAACACAAAAGGAAAACTAGTACTAAGATTTGATGGAAACCAGAGAAATTTTTAGGGTAGGTGAAAAAATTGTGTTAAATTAAATATTCTACCTTAAACATCCCTTGCTTTTATTAAGCCTCTTGGAACAACTTGGGATGGTCAGTGTGTGAAATTAAATGGTGTTTGGTGATTGTGGTAAAGCAATTAGAAGTTTCTATTTTGTGGTTTAGTACACACACCCTGAGATGCCAATATGGTTGAGGAGACACTTAAATGAGAGAATTCACACAGAATGGGCAGAATGCTGGACATCAGGAGAGCACGTAGGGGTAGCCTCTCTGGGACTAGAACTTCAGGACAGATTTCCTAAAAGAAGTTAGATCTTAGTTGAAATATAAAAAAACATTTAAAAAATGAGGGTATCATTAACCCAGACCATATGATATTGGATGTAATAGTAGCTGTGGGTGAGGATAGAAGATTGAAGTGCAAGATTTAGCTCTGAAATCATCTCCACTGGCACTACCCATCATGCCCTTCTCACAATTCTGAAATGTTTCACAGGTACCTCAAACTCAGCATGCCCCACACTGAGCGCATCTGCTTCCCCCACCACCCTGGAACCTGTTCCCTCTCCAGCATCTGGATTTCTGTGAATGCCACCACCTTCCTTCCCCTTACCAAGCCCTCCAGTTGCACTTTCTTTTGAACCCTCCAGTTAATTGCCAAGTCCTGCCGACACTGTCCTAAATAGCTCCCGAGTCTGACCCCTTTCCTTGGTTCATGTGCCCCTCTCTCCTTCAGGGCAGCAGCTCCTCACACTTGGATGACCACAGTAGCAGCCTAACTGGTCCCCTTGGTTATAGTACTTCTCGATTCCAGTCATTTGTGTAGCAGGCAGAGTGATCTTTCCCAAACACAAAGTTGACCTTGCAATTTGCCTGCTTAAAATCCTTTCCACTCTTGTTCAGGCCAAGTCATATCACTTTGACGTGGCTTGAAGACTTCCAAGCAACTGGGCACTTTACCCTCTACCCTTCTCCTCCTTGCAATCTATGATACAACTATAATGAACACTTTTGGGTCATTCAATAGGTCATTCCCTCTCTTCCAGATCACCACCCATATTATTTCTAACACTGTGGCCTTGTTCCTCTTATTTTGAGGACTAATTCCCATGTGTCCTATGGAATTCCCACTTCCTTCAGGAGGCCTCCCTGGATTCCTAATTCTTGTTAAGATACCCCTTCTATATGCTCCTTCCACCGGTAACCTATCCCTTCCCAAACATCTTATAGAGCACACTGCACAGCTTGATTAAATGTCTGTTTCTCCAACTAGACTGTAAGCTCTTCGAGGTTACAGTCACACACCTATAGTGATCATCACTGAATCACCAGTGCCGGGGAGACAACCTGACATATGGGAGAAAATCAACACACATGCTGAATAGGGTGAAAGAAACAATGCGCTTCTCACCTCACCCCCAGTGCTCCTAATACTGGTGGGTCATTTTGTTTCACTTTAAGAGCTTCCGACCCGTTCCTGCCTGTCTTTCACTGGCTGCTCTTTGCCTTCAGGAAAATGGTCAGTCACGACAGTGATACCAGAATTTCTTCCTCAGTAGGTCCTTGAACCACGGATCATAGATCAGTGGTAAGATAGGATTTTTATTAGACAGAAAGGAATACAGAAGTAAAAACCACCAGGGCTTCGGGAAGGGGGAAAGAACTGGGGAGTCTCCACATGGGTCCTTTATCTAGGGGTATTAAATCTTGAGAATTACACTTGGCCAGGACTTGGTAGGTGGAAAAACATCTTTTCAAAGTTAATGAATGCAGTAACAAATGAATGAATGTAGTTAGTCCTCCACTAGGGCAAGGTTATCAGGTCTTTTACAGTTTTTGTCTCTGAGAAGAGATTAGGATGTGTGCTTCCTACTCAAGGTGGAACCACCCAAAGAACCATCTCAGGCTGCCTTGTTCATGATCTTGTTAGAGCCCAGAGGATGTGTCCTGAAAAAGGCAGCCTGTTTGTGCTTGGAAATGTGGTCTGATTTCTGAGCTCACCTGGGCAGGAGAATGGCGGGGGAGGGGAGGGCTCCCTGTCCAGCCCTGAGTGGTGGAATCCTTTATCAACAGGGCCTATTAAGATGTAGTTCCTGCCTATTTCCAGCCTTACCTCTACTTTCTTTAAATGAAAACTGTGCTCTTGGCCACATCAGATTCCCCAGGTTTCCTCAGGGTCACCATGATCTCTCACACCTCAGTCCCATGTTGTGACATTCTTCCCTGACCCAGCTGTCTGCGACCCACACCTCATGACTTAACCCAAGGGTCCTCGCTTCCTGAAGCCCAATCAACCAAGCTTCTCTCCTACCACCCTAACAGAATTGAGTGTTGGGTTTTTTGAGTGTTACAGTACCCAGTGCATTTTCTGTATTGTGTCTGAAGTTTGGGCTTCTTCTAAGATCATGCCTTCATGAAGAACAGGGAAAAGAATGCTATTCTTCTCTGTAATTACCTCCTCCACCAGTTCCTGGCACAAAAGGGCACTCAGTAAGTATCTTTTGAATTAATGATTTTCCTTTAAATGAATACTATTTTTTATATAGGCAATGAAAACAAAACAACAACAAAAAACAAGCACTGATTATTTTTTAAGTCAAATTAATGCAACATGCTCACATAATTCTTGTGGGGGTCCATATGGGCACCTCCTGCCAGGATGTGACCTAAACTTATACCCAGGGGGACAGACAGGATGTGGTTTTCACCCTTAACTTTCTGGTAGTGGTGGGGAGAGGAGGGCATCTGGTTTCAGTTGTACCTTAAAAATACTACTTTCCACATAGAAACCTTGAAATCATACATGTTCATAAACTATTCATATCAGTCTGACAGGGCCTAGGAATTTTTCAGTTCCACCATTACTGTAGACTACTGTACTCGAAGACATTTGCATTACAATGCATAAATGGGTCCTATTTTTCCTTTTATTTATATCTTGTCAGATTTGGACAGGGAAAAAATAAACTGATAAAATGTTTTCTGAGAAAAATGATACTTTACAGCTGGCCATTGTAGAGTAATTGAAAATTAAAACAAACAAAACAAGCACAACCCGTTATTTTCTTGGGAAATTTCAGCTGCTCAGTAGACAATGAATGCACAAAAGACTGTCTGCATTTTATAGATGATACAATCTAGACATCCCCCCTTAGAGCAATGAAGACTCCAAGGCCCAACCTCCTTTATCTTGGAGTTACCTCAAGCCCTACTAAGTAGTCCTCTGTGTGCGGCTTGGTCCTCACGGTGTTCAGCAATATAATCCAAATTCCCATCACTGTTTAACAACAGGAGAGAGGTGGTGGAGGGACTCCTGCTTAAGCACATGTGTAAACCCTGAAATGAATTGCGTCATAGATCTCCTCTGCCTAAATTTGGCTCTTGACGTGTGTTCAAATTCTTTTCACACACACAAACGCGCCCACCTATTACAACTGGCTATAAATAATCCCTGCTCGGCAGGCCTGGTTCGAAACTCTAATTAGGGTTAGTCAGCATTTGCAAAGTGGTTTGGGATCTTCCCTGAGACAGAGTTACAGGATGCTAAGGCACTTCACCAACATGACCTTTCAGTGTGCCGGGGCTCCTAAATGCTTCAGAGGCAGGAAAGCATGATGGAGGTGGTGACATGTCCTATCTAGTGGAGGTCAGGTCGGATCACACGTTGGAAATCAACTCCTCAGCTTCAGAAGCACGTCTGAGAGAGGACCGTGAACGTGAAAGCAATGTGCTCCCAGGGTGTACAGTGTCCTTGGTCCTTGTCAGTGGCTATTTACCAGGGGTAAACAATAGCAGGTGGTAGAATTTGGGCCCCCTCCAGGGTGAGGCTAAGATTGTAGCTAAGCTTCTGTGCTTAGAAGATGTATATTGGGTTTGAGGACACGTGAGTCAATGCACGCATTCAGAGGGATGATCGAGCTCTTCCAATTTCTAGAGAAATGGTTAAAACGTATGTGTAAAGATTTGTTCAAAGGCAAGCATTTTAAAATATTCCCACTCTTGTCCTGGGAACAAAATGACTGGATCCGGAGGGCAAGTGCTGAGGAAATGAGGAAAGCAGAGCACAGTTAACAATATGGTCCTGTCACAGACAGCTAAGGTTTTCCCAAAGGCTTTGGATGTCTGGAGATGAGAAGTTTTGACAGCTGAATTTGGGATGTGTGGACAGGATGGAGTAAATAACCAGAGAGAATTTTCTAGCTCTCTTGATCAGCTGCCATACATTGCATTTAAGACTCCCTCGGTGCTCACATGCCAGCCCTCCAAGTATCCTTCTCTTAACTTTTAAGCTCTCCTGAGGGGGTGACCATTCAAGTTATCCTAATCTGATCAGACAGAGAAGACTGAGTCATCACATGACTTAATTGGACCGGAAACTCCTTTAGATTGTAAATAACCTGAGGGTATGAACCATAGCTTACACCTTGTTTTTGTTGTCCGTTCCAGGCATAGGCTTTCAATAAATGGATGTAGTGATTGATTTTTAAAATGATACATAATAACATTATTATTATGTGCCAGAAAGCTTGCCATTTGAATTATTTATTTAATTGTTACACTAAGCAAATGAGGTAGCTCCATGATTACCTGTGCTAAAGACCCTGAGGCACAGAGAAGCAAAGCAACTTGCCCAAGGTCACACAGTTTGTGAGAGCATAGTCAGAGTCCAAATCCAGGCAGTCTGGCTCTAGCATTCATACTCTTAGCCAATCCATGATCCTTCTTTTTAGATTTCTGTGATTCTAGACTTCTTTGTGGCCTTTGTGTGATTTAAGGAAAGGGGGTGGGGCTAAGAAAATGACCCTTATTAGGAGAGAAACCTTCTAAAGGGAACACCAAAGTCATAGCCTTCTTTTTACTTTTCACCATGGCCACCTAGAGAGAAAGAAAATGAGAAACAAAACAAAAAATAAATAATTCTGGCTTGGCTCCTGTTCGCTCAGTGGTTAGGGCACTGGCCACATACACTGGAGCTGGCAGTTTGAACCTAGCTGGGCCTCCTAAACAACAATGACAACTACAACAAAAAAACAAAGCTGGGCTTTGTGGTGGGCACCTGTACTCACAGCTACTTGGGAGGCTCAGGCAAGAGAATAGCTTGAGCCCTAGAATTTGAGGTTGCTGTGAGCTGTGATGTCACAACACTCTACTGAGAGTGAGATAGTGAGAGTCTATCTCAAAAATAAATAAATAAATAAATAAATAAACAATTCCCATTCAAGTGACCACCTGATTTTTCTTTTCCTGACTGAGTCTGCCCTGATAGGTTCAGCTTGGTCCTTAGTTTTCTACCACTCTGCAGGATTTATTCTAGGACCAACTCATGGGCCAACCAAAACTTCTTGTTACACAATTTATTTTGCATTCTTTTGGGGGTGATCCCCAAATCTCTTTAGAGGCACCATGCCGACTTACCTCATCTGACTTTCAGGAGCAGGGTTGGGGTAATGACCCCTTCATCCTTCCCTACTAGTGGTTTTGCCTTCATGTCACACAAGTGTGAAGAGAGTGTGGGACCACTGGGAAAAGAGCTATAGAAATTAGCAAGCAGTCAAGGGTAAAACTGTACAAGAAAAAAGATAGGAGTCCAGAAAGTTACAAAAAATAAAAAAGAGAAGGGAATGATCACCAGCAACATGAGAACCGGGAACTGGAGAGCAGTGAGGAGCACTTGAGAAGGCTGACCCTAGGAAGGTAAGGCTGGAACAGGTCAGGTTAGTGGAGAGGAGGCACAGCAGAGAAGAAATGAGAGCAGGGAGAGGCAGCAGCCTGCAGAAAAGACGAGAAGCTCAAATTCGACAAGGCAGAGGGATGCTGGGTGAAGGAATTGTTCCTAGAAAAGAAGTTGTACCTGAGCTCTGTCTCAGAATTTTCACTTCTAATGGGGCCCAGTGATGAGCCTTATCTAGGTTTTCAGGAATATTATGCATTAAAAACAAGAAATAGATTGGAAAACCTTCATATGGCTTCATGTGGCTGCGATCGGTGCAGTTCACCTCTGGTCACAATGGAAAATAAGGGTGTCCAGAGGCCACTTTTCCAGCATGCTTACTCTGAAATTCCATACATCTTTCTACTAGGATTTAGGATAATGGGAAATAAGTCATATCCTCCATCTGTGAGTTGTTCAGAGACCATGAAAAAGACACTTAAAAAAAAATAAAACCAACATGTTGAGAAGTGCTGTGAGGAAGGTACCATACAGGGATACAGAGGTATAGGAGTGGGCATCTCCTAGCCATTTCCCATGTATACCCCCCATTCATTACTTCAGTTGGTTAATTCCACCTGGAAAGCCCTCTTCCTAGCCCTGACCCCCAAGCCACATGCATTGAAGTCCTGACCATTCTTCAAATCCTAAATCAAGTGCCATTCTTTCAACAAAGTAGTTCCTGATCTTAGAAGCTGGATTTAATCTTTCCATTCTGTGTGCTTCTATAAGACATTATTTATATTTGTGTTTTAATATTTATTCCCATCAGTTCTTTTTTAAAAACTATGTATGATTAAGGTGTATATAAATATATATATTTTAGTGGTATACATGTAGATATGTACATCACTAAATCGTAACCTTTTTCGACAGGAGCATTGACAGCTGCTTCATCTTTGGGTCTCCTGCAGGCCTGAGCATGGGGTGACTAAAGTGCTCTTAGGATCTAATGAGGTACAAGTTCATTTAGATCAATTAACCTACAGCCCCCTTTAGGATGCTGAAGTGAAAGCCCCCTGCTTCCTTCTGGCAATCCTGAATCCTTGTATACACGGGCCAAAAATAATTTCTTGTTTTGAAGAGGCATAAAAGAAATGGCCTTTAGATCTAAATGATTCAATAATTCTTTCCATCTCTTTCTACATTTAGACAAAGAACGGGCAACAAAACAAAACAAAAACCTCAAATTATTCAAGTAATTTTTAATCTGGAAAGGACTCTATATTTCATTTAATCCAGTATCTTAATTACAAGTGAAGAAACTATGTCCCTAGAAACTCAGATACTTCTTCAATATCACACAGCAAGAATCAACAACAAATTCCATGACCCTTAAGTTCAAAGCTCTTCCCAACAGACCAAATAGTTTACCTTTCATAAAAAAGAAAAAGCATGGTTAATAAAAAAGGAACAGCACTAAAAATATATATAGAGAAAAAGAATTCATTGAAAAGCAATATACATTACAGAAAAATATTTTCTTACCAGTGCATTTGACCACAGAGATCCTTTTACTAACATCAGTGAAATGTTTGCAAAGGTTTAAAGATGTAATTTAAAAATCTGAACTTCGTAGTTTCCAGATCCATCATCCTTTGGACAGCAAATGATTCTACACAGTTTTCAATGAAAACTATTCTGGGGTTCTTTTCCCAGATATTTTAATATTTTGGGGTGACACTGGTCCTTAGCACATGCTAGTAACAGTTGCAGAAGTAAAATATGCAGAAACATGGAGGCTCTGTTGAGAGGTGCACATTCACACATGTTCTCTCCCATCATCTTAGGCAAATGCAGCAGGTGCACTCAAATACGACATAGTTCAGTCCATGCCAGTTCTGCTATTATTGCAGGATGCCCTGCCTGTCCCGTCACCCCACTCCCATCCTGACAGATCTAACCTAGTTTTACAGACACCCCAGTTGAGTATGTGGGCAAACACATACAAACACAGAACAGGTCAGTGCACTATATTCTAATTTAAAACTTACTAGGTTACAATTCTAAATGGGGAGATGTAGCTATAGATCTATAATACGTATACATGTAAGTGTCTACATATAATTGCTCAGATAAAAACTGTTGAGTTTTTAAAATTCACTCATTCATTGCAAAAGAGGAGCTGTTAGAGATCACCCCCACTGCTGTGCACTTCCCAAGACCTCCCGAGGGGCACAGGGACAGCACATGGGTTTTAGTAGCTACACAGAGGTTTCAATACCAGTTCTGCCACTTACTACTTGTGTGATCTTCAGAAAATTTCTTAATCTCTCTGAACAGTGATTTCCTTATTTCTAAAAGTAGGATGTTAATACTTACTTCATGGAGGTGTTATGATTTGAGGTATGTATGCCATGGGTGCTGCATAGTAGCACTCAGTAAATAATAGCTATTGTGATGACAGTGGCAATAGGAGGGAAGAGGAGGTGGAGATGGGGGAGGCAGACAGAGGCCCCCACTGCCCAAATGCTTTCTGTATTTCAGAATTTCTCAATTAGAACTGGCAGAGAACTTGACTGCTGGCCTTTATCTGGGTAGTATCAAGCTTGAGGTGGAGGGAAGTGAACTAACCGGGGGTCCAAGAATGGTTAGCACTTAATACCTAATTTTCCTGTCTTGAGCTTACATATACAAATGCTTGATGCCCCTTCCACTCCTGCAAAAAGGGCATTTCACAGTGGTGAGTTCAATCTCTTTTGAATAGTCAAGGTAATTGATTTTCTTTTTTGCTTGGCAGTACCGGACTACACAAAGTTGGGTGAACAAATTCCTGCATCTCCTACTGTGGCTAATCATAGAATTTCCAATTGTAGCAGCAGACTCTGGCTATTTTCTCCCACATTCCCACTCCCTTGCCCCAGAAATTCTAGTCACTGTGAGATACACTATGGATCACAGAACAAATGCACAGCTCCTGTCTGGAGTCACAGAGACAGAATTCACAGCCAAGCCACTAGCAGAGCTGCTTGCTATAATTTGGGGTGTGTAAAGTACAAGGAAAGAGGAAGCCCCAACCTACCCTACACATGACCTAAATGACAGAGCCATTTGGAGCCTGCCTAAGATGCCATTCCATTTGCAAATACATATACCTGCCATATCAGTCAACAAAACAATTCCATTAGAAAGCCTGAAGGCAAATGACTAATATCCAAAGTGGCCCATACATCATTTTGGTGATGACTCCACAAGCATCAATTAAGCATAAAGAAGATCTGTTCTGAAGCATGCCCATCTGGCATTTCCCAAGGGGCTGTAATCAATGGCTTTTAAAATCTAAGTTTCATATATACAAAGAAATTTAGCAGCCCTCTCTTTGCTCAAAAGCAACCAGGGCCTATGAGGACAATGAACCTGGAAGATCTCCAAAAGAAGAGAAGAAAGAAAAGCCTCTATTTAAAGTCAGCACTGCTCTTTCTCATGCATAGAAAGCAAAGATGGGGGTTTGCACGAGGTCATCACTTTAGCCACTAAAAAGACGAACTGGTCCAAGGAATGCTTGGGAGTTTGTCTGATAGTCCAGGGGTGCAATTGTTATGTTTCTAAGTGAGAGAAGGGATTGGCAGTATTCCATCCCTTGCTCCTAGGAGTGCTTTCCAAATACTAGCATCACAGGACTTTGCTCTGTACAGTAGGCCAAGCTCACTGCCCAAATATCCTTTCCTAGAAACCATCCTTCAACTACCTTTTGAGTGAAAGGAAGAGAGCATATCCAACAAATTATGTCAAGGTATGAAAACTCTAGCAGTGAGGTTTTCGCACAGTGGCTGGAGCAGAAGTGCTTTCAGAGTGTTTCAAGGCTTTTCAAGGCTGTGGTTCTCGATCAGTCAGGCAGACACCTGTATATATATAGACAAAGCTTCAAACATCACAACCTCATCACACCTAATGACTGCCTGTGATGAGAGCTTGCATTCTGTATTTCTGGCTGTTCCAACAACGAAAATATGTGTCTTTACATTTGGTTGTGATTCTGAACCTATTCCTAATGCTTATTCATTTTTGTTTCTTTCTCCAAACATACAAGGTCAGATAAATGAGAAAGGAAGTATCTTTTCAGTTTTAATTTTGATTCAGATCTAAAATTGTTAATGGCTTTTTACCCGTTACCCTTGATCTCTCTTTTTTCTTTCAGTGATTCAAGAAACGCCTCACATACATTTGGCTTCTTCGATATTAAGAAGGATAATATTTTTAGAATGAGGCTATCAAATATAAACAAAAACAACTGAACAAAAAAAATCACAAGCAAAAACAGAGGTGCTTCCATTCTCATCAATCCCATTGTCAATGATGCAGTGTACTTAAATCTCTTTAAAGCTTCAGGGTTAAGTTTTTGGTTTGGAAATAAAAAGGGGTCACTGACAATTAATTGCTCAGCACAATAGAAAAGCAACCCAACCCATTAACAACACTAAAATGGCAGAATTAAACATAATGGGAAGAAGTAGGAATAGAAGAATACCTGGGATTGCCAGATTGGAAAGGGGTAGGTTGTGGAGGTGAGGGGGCAGCGAGGCCATCCAGTCGGCATTGCAGACCTCCGATGATGTCTTTGTCCCGCTGGGGTTGGGGGAGCAGATGGTCCCCATTCTGAGTTTCCTCCTTGCCTTCCTAAATGCTAGCATCTTTCTTGTCAGCTAATTGGCCAGTGTCAGCCCAGTGCTACTCACTCAGTGATCATCACTTCTCAGGCTCTGTAGACATTTCAGAGCCACCTTTGTCGAGACAGTTCTTCTAAAACGGCTTTCTGGCTGGGAGACGGGGCAAATTGGTGGTTCTCTACCCCCCAGCACCCGCAGTTCCTACCCTCTCCGGCCCAGCCTGGGCTCCACTCCCTTAATCTGCTCAGTCCCAGCTCCGTTAAACTTCTTACGTTCCCCTCCGGAGACCGGGGAAGGTAGGCCCCTAGAGATAAACCTTACAGAAACTGAACGTCCGAGGGGCAGCCACGCCCAGAGCCACTCACACGACAGGTGACCACACAGCATCCAGACTAGCCTGTGGATCTACTGACTACACACGTGTGCGCGACAGGGCACACCATCTCTGGCCTGATTTATGCCTCTATATATGTCACTGGGCTGGCTGATAGGCTGCGACTCACTCCCCTAGCTTCTCTGCACAGACACCCCCGGCCCTGTGGCTTCCTGAAAGGCGCTCACAAGTGTAACCAGCAGCTCCCGGACTCCGGCAGCCCCGCCCCGCACTGCCGGGCAGATTTGCCGGGCTAGGCGGCCGGTGATTGGCCGCTGGCGAAGCGCGCTGCGATTGGCCAACGCCCTCTGGGCTGCCCCTCTGTCCCGCTCCCACGCCTCCCCTGCTCTGCAGTCCCCTCCCCGCCTTACTCCTGAGTTCCTGTGTGGAGACGGACGGCTGCCACTGCGATCGCGGAAACTTGCAGGCTCCGGCCGCCCGGTCCTCAGATCTCCTTTCCTCCATCCTCTCACACAGTCTGCGCTCAGATGTTCAGTGCAACCACATAAGCTGCGTTCTTTCCTTCTTTCCCTACACAAGCACGCTCTGTTACAATTACATAGAAAGCGATGCATTTTCCGTAAACCACAGAAGCAGCAGAAATATGAGCGGTAAAAAAGCTGAGAAAGGTGCTGTACCACAGGTTTGGATGACAACATCAAAAACGGTTTGTGTTTCAAGTATTACATAATTAAGATCGACCTACACTCCGCACTGCAGGAGTTCCTTGCTCTTATTCGCGTCTTACAAAGGAGGAAATGATGATTCTTTATACTTGTATTGCCCTGTTGTTTGGAGCCCTCTTTCAAATTCTTCGTCCCGTTTGGTCTTTACACTTACCCCACCGGCCAGGGATGGTCGCAGATATGATTTCCTTTAATACATGAAATGAAGCCTGGCAGGTCACGGGATATTTGGAAATTCCATTTAGGAATGAAGTCCCTCCAGCCTGGAGACTTGTAGCCACACAACCCCATTTCCTTGTTTTTTTGCTTGTTTCCCTGTGCTTTCAAATGATACTCTTTTTTTTTTCTTTTTCTTTTTTTGCAGTTTTTGGCCGGGTCGGCTTTGAACCCGCCACCTCTGGTATATGGGGCCAGCGCCCTACTCCTTTGAGCCACAGGCACCGCCCTCAAATGGTACTTTTCCATGGTGGAAAATCATGGGTTTTCTGCGGAGATGAGGACTTTGCACATTGAAAACCATAGGAATATCATGGGGAACAGGCAAATTAAGAAAAGCACCCTGACTTTGATTGCCCTGGTGGGTCACAGGCCAGGCCGATCCTCAGCGACTGAGAAGAAAACAGTACCCGAGCTAAGAGAAGACTGAAGGCTTCTATGCAGATGTGTAGGCGAGCGGACAGGTAATCACCAAATGGTTCCATCTCATCTCCTACACCTCACACCACCTTTCTGTGCACCTAACTCCTATTGCACATTAGCCCATTTTAACATCTTATGAAAGTTTTCTCTTCTAGGCTGTTCTTAACATTCATTTAAACATACTTTGCTGCATAATATTACCAGCCAGTTATTATTGTTCTTTTTTTTTTTTTTTTTTTGCCTTTGGGGATATGTGTCTAGAGGAGTATCACTTGTCAGTTAATTAAAGAAGGTGTTTAATACTTATCATGTGTCTTCTGATGCTTAAAGGGCACTTCAGTATAGTGCTGCTTGTCTTCAAGCATACCACAGGGTATTGGGACTATGTCAGTAGGTGTTTGAATAAACAACGTTTTTGTTTTTTCTTTCGCTATCATGGAAAAATCACTTTGTGAAGGAGTATCTTAAGATTTATTTATGAAGTATCATCTTTCTGGGCTTCCTTCAACTTGTAAAATATATATATTTTAAAATAGGCAAAGATAAAACTTTATGGAAGCTTCCTAACCAAACAAAATGTGTTTTCTAAGCTGTTCTGTGGAATGTTAATTTTAATGTTTCCCCCCATTATATACCTATTCATGGAAGGAATGAGCATATTACAAAAGTATGAAATTTCAGAGACTTATCAGTATCACTGAGAACTTGAAAGTGAGACAAGTGGAACCACTCCAGAATGAGACGTTTGCATCTCTGAGAAGTGGTAGCTTTTTTATTCACAACCATTTGATTGTGTCCACAAAACTGTCCAAAAGGAAGGCAAATCAGTCCTAAAAAAAACTCTTGCATGTTAAACCATAGCATCTAATATAGCACTTGACATACAGACAGTGCCCAGGAAATATTTGTTAGAAGGACGGAAATGCAGTACTCTGCTGTGCCCTACTCAGTGCCTTAGACCAATGCCTTTCAAACGTTAATATGCATGTTAGTCATAAACATGTAGACTAATTTTGATTAAATTGGTCTGAGACGGGCCAGATACTCTCATTCCCAACAGACTTCCAGCCAATGCTGATTTTGCTTGTTCGTATTACACTTTTGAGTAGTAGGGCTCTAGAGAACAGGCTCATGTTTGATAGGTGGGAATAGGCATTGCCTTTTCTTTCTTTTCCAAGGTTTTATAATATTTGTATATCACTTTTATAATTAAAGAATAAATTTATATATTAATAATCTCAGCTAGAAATCTCTGAGAGAATAATTTTGTTGTTATATTATGTAATGGAAACGAAATTATCAGTGGGATTTTTCTGCTATGCCACAGATGTTTAGGAAAAATAATTTTCTTAATAAAAATTAATATTTAGAATTTGGATAGTTAATATTTTTACAGTACTTTATTATGAAATTTATCAGAAGGAGAGAAGTCAATTCATAGGAAGACTGGAACTTTAAAGCCAGTCAATTTTAATGACTATTTACAAACAGAGTATTTATCATGTATAAATCATTCCGGTAGGTGGTAGGAACAAAAGAAAGGTTAAGTGATCCTCAGACAGTATATAATCCAATGGAAAGAGAGTCAAGTATGTGAATTACAAATTAGAGTGTGAGGCAGAATGAAGGGATTACAGAGGTACATGTGGGAAACAATAAAGAGATATACATTTTGATGGGAGAAGGATGCTTCATTAGAGGAGGTGGCCAAGCCAGGTCTTAAATTCTTGCCATTTTTGGCCTGAGTTTGAACCTGCCACCTCTGGCATATGGGGTCGGTGGCCTACTCCCTTGAGCCACAGGTGCCACCCTTAGGTCTTGAATTCTGAGAAAATTTTCTGCCCATGGAAAATCGGTGGAGGGCTTTTGCATGGGGGAGGCTTATGTAGCTGAGAAAACATAAGCTAAGTGATGATAATGAATAGTGGATAGGAGAAATGGAATGCTAAATTATCATGTAGGAAATATAACTCATGTGCTCTGATTTAATCCTGAAAAATTTCCCAATGATTTGGGTGCTATTACTAGTCTTTTATTTATTTATTTATTTATACACGGTCTCACTCAGTCACCCTTGGTAGAGTGCTGTGGCGTCATAGTTCACAGATATCTCAAGCCATTATCTTGACTACAGTCGCCCACCACAATGCCTGGCTATTTTTAGAGATGAGGTCTCCCTCTGGCCCAGGCTGGTCTCAAACCTGTGAGCTCAGGCAATCCACCTGCCTCAGCCATACAGAGTGCTAGGATTACAGGCATGAGCTACCATCAATTTCAGTTTTACAAAGGACATTGAAGCTAAGAGGCCACACAACCCTGTCCAATATCTCATAGCTAATTAGTGGCACAGTTATGACTCTGAGGCCTTGAAAATGTGCCAGGGGGTTCCCATTATGTGCTCCCTATTATTGTAAACCTGGAAAATGCTATTTATATATAACCAAAGAATATTAAAGAGTTTGAATTTTCTTTTTCTCTTGACAAAGGTGGGGGGAGCATTGTAGGTTTTTGAGAAGGGGAGTAAAATGACTCACCTTGTACTTTAGCAAGATAACTATGACAGAATGGAGAATGGTTGGGAAATAAGAGTCTTTTAGGTAAATTACTGAAATCAATTAAGCAGAAACAAGTGAGATAGCATGCGGAAGTCCCAGCACCCAGACACTAAATATGCAACCTTCCTTGACTCTGGTAGTAACCTTCTCCATCTTCCCTCTATGCCTCCAAGGATCTATAATTCTAGGGCCTGAGTGGTCAGCTTGCTTACATCTAAAATTATTTTTCATCACTTGAAAGCTTCATCAAACTGTTCATCCATTTTTATTATGTACAGCCAACCCTATTTTTAGAAATACATGTATAAATTTTGTTTTCTGGATTTTTTTCTCCATTACTCGATCAAACACTCCACTGAATTCCTTAAGAACTGACTACAGCTTTGCCCTCTGCTTGGAGATGCCATTAGATGTCAAAATGTCTATATTTTTGAAATGATTCCTTTTGTTCAGATTCATGTCGTAAAGGCAGCTTGCCATTTGGACAGGTCTGGTGGGCAGGATAAGCTGGCCCAGATTGTACTTGTTTGAAGGCAGCTAAAACACCTCCCAGGCAGAATATTGATTTAGTGATGTTGGGGCTGGGACTGTGCCTGGCCCCCCAGAGCTAAGATCTTGTGCAGTTTTACCACCCAGGCTGTGTGCTAGATGGGAAAAGAGCAGAACCTACACGGAATCTGGAACCAAGTACATGTGTGGTCTAGGGACATTGCCCGGAGGTGAGTTAGTTAATATAATGCTTTGAATTTTGCAGTGATGTCTCATTCACAAGTTTTGTTTTTGTATGTCTGGGAAGTGGGATGGGTGGGGAAGGGGTAAATAAGGAGGGGATAACCAATAACCTGCTTGGTTTTGTGGCCTCCTATCAGCAGAGTTCATTCTTCATCATTTCCAGACTCCCTCCCGTTCAAACCAAAAACTATGCGATAGGATCAGAGTAGAAAGAAGTGTCACCAACATAGGTAGGTGGTGCTGGGTACCTGATGACAGCAGCAGCAATTCCTCCAGGAAGAGTGACATCATTGCAGCAGCTGGGGACCTCAGGAGCTCCAAGGAAAGAGAGTCGCAGAGGCGCATCATCTGGTGAACACATGATACACCCCACATATTCCTGACATTAGAAAGCAGAGTCAGGAGATTGGGATCTGGTTATTTTGTTGATCAGGGGTAGAGCCAGAGACCATTGTTTTGTCAGTTATTATGACACATCTCTGATTATACCCAGATGCTGTGCCCTTGAGACACTGGATAACAGAGAAGCAGCAGCTTACATAGGACATAGTGATACCAATGTTACCTTTAGTCCACTTGGCATTCATAATGAGACAAAAGTGAACATTGGTGGTGGCTGGCAATAAGAGAATTTCTCCAGATTCAGAAGTTTGTTGTTCAGGAAGACCTTAAGAACCTCTATGGCTTTTGCATTTATTGGACATTAAGTTTTTATGCTGTACTTTAAAGAAAACTTCCTTTAACAACAACTTACTTAATACTACATTGTAATACTTTGAGAGGAACTACTACCAAGTGTTGATTGTAAAATGTGTTTTAATGTTCACTTATTCCTTTTTACCACACCATATTTCTGCACCCTCTTTCAATCCTTCGTCCTAGTCCCCCTCTTGCCCCCGAAAAGGTAACTGAGAGACTATGAAGGCCTCAGAGCTTTTGTTTTCCAGCTAGCTAGCTAGTTAGCTGCAAAAAAAAAGAAGAAAGAAAAAGAAAAAAAAAGAATTCCTGATTTAAGATGTTATAGAGCCACCTGCTGGTACTAAATGCTCACTTCAGGCACATAGAAAATTACCTTTCAGTTACCTTTCAGTTTCAATTACCCTAAAAATGTCTACAGATCAATGACACCAAGAAAAACTGAGTTTATGCAAAACTACAGACTCCAGGGTTAAAGGCCAACTCCACTGAATCAGATCCTCTGAGGGATGGCATCTTTTTTCTTTCCTTTAAAATAAGCTCTGTGGGGGATTTTTATGTTTCAAATGTTTGAGCTCAAGGCTTTGGAATGTCAAAAAATTTATCTTTAAAAAGACAAAGAGGAAAGGTAGAATGGTTAAGTAAGTAAAATAATTTTTACCATTGTTAAGTATAAATGTGAACAATTAGAGAATAACTGGCAGGAAAATCAACCATTCTGCCCTCCTTGCCTCCACTGCCCCCAGGATACCCCACCCCAAGGGGCTTGGAATTATAAAAATGACACCCATTATTAGGAGATTTTATTGTACTAAGGTGTACATTAGTCATCACTCAAACTTTAGTCACAATTAAAATCACCTCTGTGCATTTGTTATCATTTAGCAAATGATATATTAAGCTTAAAAAGGAATGCATTCCTCTTTTCTTTTTTAATAATTATAAGCATTTATTTGCCTAATGATGGATCATCAAAATATATGAAGCAAAAAAATTATGTAATTAAACAGATAAATACATTTCTACAACAATTGCTGAGAGTTAAGTATCTCACTTTCAATAATGGATAGATAAGTGAGAAAATAAAGAACCTACATAATACAATAAACCAACTAGATTTTGCATTTTGGGTTGCCACTTCAATTAGAAGTAGATGATATCACATCCTCCATGGAGTGAATATCAGGGTAACTGAGAATAGAGATGATCATTCTCTCCCTACTTTTTTAATATTAAAATTTTGAGTTTGTATACACAACTTTGACTGATGTAAGTTTTTTTTTTTTTTGAGATAGAGTCAGTTTTTTGAGATAGTCACCATTGGTAGAGTGCCATGGCATCATAGCTCACAGCAACCTCAAATTCTTGGGCCCAGGGATTCTCTTGTCTCAGTTTTTCATTTTTAGTAAAAATAGGATTTCACTTTTGCTCAGGCTGGTCTTGAACCTAAGACCTCAAGTGATCCACCCTCCTTGGCCTCCCAGAGGGTTAGAGTTATAGGCATGAGCTACCACAGCTGGTCTAGTAATTATTTTTTTAAACAAAGAAAATACATTTCAACTTAAATATAAATAAGGAATCTTCAGTGTTATTTCCTGATCAACTCTCTCTGAATGTTAGGTTATAGTAAGAAGCCCTTAGTATGTTCCTTGGCCTTTTGACGATGTAGATTTCAAAGGATTCTGATCTGCTTAAGTCTCTGTAGCTACTCCCCCAACTTACCTGCCTGTTATGTTTAGGAAGTCATAGTTTTAGCATCATCTGCACCCACAGTTTTTTCTTCCTTTGTGTAGAAAAAGTAAAAAAGAAAGTAAAATTTATGCCACCCATCTTTCTGTTCCAGCCAACTATATAGAAAAATGTTCTAGAATTCAGAGTTAGGCAATATACTGATGTAGAGGAGGAAGTGAATTCCTAAGATTGTAAGTGTCTGAGCCACACTTGGCACAAATAAGACAGTAACGTGGTTGAAGAATCAGAGCACATGATGCTTGAAGATTGAACTATGTGAGTTTTATGTTCTCTCCAATCTGGTCTGTTTTTTCCCTTTGACAGTTGGGAAAAGATAGCTTTTACCTTTACACAATTAATCCCTTCCTCCCTCTCTTCTTCTTTTTTTCTTTTTTTTTTTTGAGACAGAGTTTCAAGCTGTCTCCCTAGGTAGAGTGCTGTGGCATCACAGCTCACAGCAACCTCCAACTCTTGGGCTTAAGTGATCCTCTTGCCTCAGCCTCCCAAGTATCTGGGACTACAGGCACCGGCCACAACACCTGGCTATTTTTTGGTTATAGTTGTCATTGTTGTTTGGCAGTCTGGGCCAGATTCGAACCCATCAACTCTGTTGTATGCGGCTAGTGCCTTAGCTGCTTGAGCTACAGGCGCGGAGCCCCCTCTCTTCTTTATTATCTTCCTTACTCATTTTTTTTTTTCCATGAAGTTGGCATCCAGGACGAGCTCCTCCAGCAGAGGGAGGCTCTGCTTGAACTTATCCGTGCTCCTTCCTTACTCAAATTTTTGACTTTTTTTTGTTGGAACTGGGACTACCCCATATATATGGGGCTGACACTCTAAAATCATGTTGCTACCCACCAAGGCTGAGGTGGTGGTTTTTTGAGTAGTTCTCTAATAAAGCCTTTATATTGGTTGCACATTTTTTCTGTCACAGCTCCTACTTGGGGAGCCCTCAGTAGGAATTCTGAACAGGAGTCTGCACCTGCTAACTGCTATGCAAGTAAGGTCTTGCCCCAGGGGCTGCTGTAAACTGTGAACTGTTTCTACTGATTGTAATAAAGTAGGGGGGGGTGGGAACCACTGCCCAAGGGATTTGGAAGAAGAACTAAAGTCTCTCTCTTGAGTGAAGTCTAGAGAAACACAGCTTAGTCTCCTTTGATATGAAATGGTTTTATGGTGAGAGGATAAGTTTGCCCTGGAGTTTTGAGAAAATCAAAGGGCTGCATACATTTCCTTCAGAAAAAAAAAATTGATTGAAGTTTTGGTGGATCCAGGCTAGTACCCAGGGCAGAGTAAGACCCAGAAATGATGAATCCTTGTGTATGTCTGTGTGTGTGTGTGTGTTTGCCTTAACTTCAGATTAAACAATACTAAGAGAAAAGAGAAAGAAAACTTCCCCCAAAGAAACAGACTTTTAGATTTTGTCACACTATACAAAGGCTGCAATGTTGGAAAGATAGGCTGGTTTTGAGTAAAATTAAGCATCTTTTATTAGGTTCTTGTCTAAGTACTTTTTATTTAACCTTTCTACTTGGAAATAATTTCAAACTTAAAAGATGTTTGCAAAAAGTAGAAACAGCAAACATATGTTCCCTTTACCTAGATTCATCTGTCTTTAACAATTTTCTCTTTTTACTTCTTCAGTTGTGTCCATCTGTGTATTCATATGCATGTCTGTTTTCATTGTGCGTGTGTGCATCTGTGTAAATGTGTGTGCACACATAAACATGCACACACACCCATCTGAGGGTAAGTTACGTACATCATGGCCCTCTACTGATAACTATTTCTCTCCTTTTTTTCAGTGTATATTTCTTAAGAATAGGAAATTCTCTTACATAGCTATAGTAATATTTAAATACTTTTATCTTTCAGTCTTCTGCCCATGTTCCAGTTTTGTCAGCTGATCTAATAATGTGTTTTACAGTCTTTCCTCCCTCTGGTACAGGATTCAGTCTAGAGTTAGATATTTCAACCAATTGTCATATATGAGGTGTGACAACTAAGTTTGTGAACTCATCCTAGAAAAAGTGTTACATACCCCTTTGCTGAGTATTGCTATAGTCTCCTTTGAATTACTCCCCTTGGGAAACTATGCACCAATGCCAGCACCTAGGCACACTTCAAAGCACTTTTGGAATGACCATTAGAATTGTCATCATATTGCATACACAAACAGGCAACAACAATAATGAATGCTACTCAACAAGACACCACCATTGACACAAATGTAGCTGCAAGACACTGATACACCAAGGTCATGAAACCTTTACAGAGTTGTTAGTACAGTGCTGCCAAGGTAAGCACGTGGTGGCAAGTTCATGAACTTAATTGTCAGACCTCATACGATGACATCTCTGATGGTCATTGGCCCTTAATCAGATATTTCTCTGAGAAGCTCTGTTCCTTTCAGGAGGAAATTATATTGGAGACCATGATCTAGATACTTTATATGTACATTGCTACTAGGATACCTTTGTTCTTGTTCCTTTCAAAAGACCCATTTGGGAAATACAGGCAGTGCTACACACAAGTGCTCACACACACACACACACAAACATTATAAATATGGGCCTCCAAATGGGATACCTGGGAAAGACACTATCATCTGTGGGTACATGCATTCTTACACACACATATTGAGGAAATCATGAGTTCACATTGATACTTCTAATTTGAATCCACTCTTTGCATCCACAATATCCTCCCTTAGCCCATGTTTATATGTTCCTTCTCCTTCAGAGAGAACTGGGCTCCAGATGACAACAAATTTGTATATTTACTCAGTCTTATAATACACATGACATAGTTTCAAGATTGCTTTGCTCATATCAATATAATTGAAAAAAATCTTACTGAGAAGTTTTCCAGATTTACTCACATTTATTCCTTTTCCTTCCACCTCTATGCCCACCCTACATAAGGCTGGGGATATATAGACACATTTGGTGTTCATAGCTACTTAGATTTTTTTTTCTTTCATTTTTCTATTCAGTGAGATTATGCTGTTTATTTGAAAACAAATGGTTTCATCTGTTTGACTTTGCTTTCAGTTTTAGATTTTTCCTATTCTTATTTATTTATTTTATTATTTGAACATGTAGGACATTAGCATACTTTTCCAGACAAAATTATACAGAAAGGTATAAACAGAAATCACTTTTTCCCACATCTCTTCTACCCTGTTCCACCCCCCTGTTTCTTTTGCTTATTATTTTATTTTATTTATTTATTTTTGGGGGACAAAGTCTCACTATGTCACCCTCAGTAGGTTGCTATGGTGTCACAGCTCACAGAAAGCTCAAACTCTTGGGCTTAAGTGATTCTCTTGCCTCAGACTCCCAAGTAGCTGGGACTACAGGCGCCCGTCACAAAGCCCGGTTATTTTTTGTTGCAGTTGTTATTGCTGCTTAGCTGGCCCGGGCCGGGTTCTAACCCGCAAGCCTTGGTGTATGTGGCTGGCACCATAACCACTGTGCTACAGGCACTGAGCACTTTTGTTTATTTTTCTCTTCTTCTTTTGAGATAGGATCTCACTTTGCTACCTAGGCTAGAGTGCAGTGGTATATAGGGCTGCAGTGGTGCATAGCTCACTGTAACATCAAACTCCTAAGCTTAAGTGATCTTCCTGCTTCAGCCTCCCAAGTAGCTGGAACTACAGGCATATGCCACCATGCCTAGGTAAATTTTAAAATTATATTTTTGTAGAGATGAGGTCTTGCTATGTTGCACCAGCTAGTCTCAAACTTCTGGCCAGAAGAACACTGTTTCTTGATTCATCTTTACTGTGTTTCTTTTGTAAAATTAGGCACATACAACATTACATTTTATTTCTTATTTTTTCTTCTTTCATACACAAAGGTAGCATATTAGATGGTCTTTGCACTTTGCCTTTTTTACTTAAAAATATCTCCTAGAAATCACTCTGTATCAGTGGATAGTGATATTCCTTCTTAATTTTATAGCTGTGAATTACTCTATTTTGAGTATTTATCATAGTTTATTTAACCAGTCTCCTATATTTGCACATGTATTTTTCTAATACTTTGCAAATATTGATGCCAAGAATAACCTTGTGTATATACAGTTTGATATTGTTTATTTTATTTTACTTTGCTTTCTTTTATTTTAGACAGAGTTTCATGCTGTTGCCCTGGGTAGGGTGCCACGGCATCATATCTCACAGCAACCTCATTCAAACTTTTGGGCTCAAGAAATCGTCTTGCCTCAGCCTCCCAAATAGCCAGGACTATAGGTACCTGCCACAGGCCTGGCTAGGTTTTCTATTTTTAGTAGAGATGGAGTTTCACTCATGTTCAGACTGGTCTCCACCTGTAAGTATATGTATTTATGTCTATAAATATAGCTATATGGACAAGTATATAGCTATGCATGCACATATTTCATATATATATATATACATACATATGTTCTATATATATATATATGTGTGTGTGTGTGTCTATGTGTGTGTGCCTGTGAACTTTATGGACACCCTGTGTATATTTCCTCAAAAGTTTTTATTATGAATGGGTATTGAATTTTGCCACAGGCTTTTCAAGCAACTGTGGAGATCAATCCTATGCTGTTCCTCTTTAGTCCTGTTTAATGACAAATTCTGTTAAGCAATTTTCTTTTTTATTTCTTTTTTTGGTTTTTGTTTTCTTTTTATTGTTTTTGATTTATTTTTATTAAGCATTTTTCTATCATTAAATCCTTCTTGCATTTCTGATGTAATCCTTTGGTAAAGTTTTTAATTCCCATCATTGTGTCTCAGATATCAGGGTCTCTACTTCACTGCCCTTGCTGCTAATGATAGTCTCCTCTCTGAAGCCTTTTAAAAACATTTCTCACACACTGTCCACTATCTGATACCTTTCTCTTTATTATTTTCTCTTCCTCATACTTAATTTTATTTTTATATGTATCACGCTGTACTGTATTTATTTGTTTAATTTGCCCATTGAACTGATCTTTACTGAACTTAGTTGCCCATTGAACTTTGTATTTACTGAACGCAAGAAGTAGTTCATAGATAATTTTATATCAATTCCTTGAGTGTGGACTCTACAAACCCTAAAATGGCCACCCAAAAGAGGTATTCAGGAAGAGTGCTGGTTGTACTTTTTTATTAACAAGTCACAAAATTAAAATCAATTCCTATTTATAATTATGTTAGATTCAGATCTGTTAGTCATCAAAGCATGTCCCTTTGAATCAGTGCAACAGCTTTAATGTGTAGGAAAAATCCAGTGCAACCCAATTACCTATAAGAGCGGAATTATGCTTATTCCAAACTAGTGGTACACAAATGGTTGTGCCATACATGGAATGCTCAGATCTCTACTCATCTCCCCGTTCATTGTTAAAAGATACTTACATTTTGAAGGGAACAAATGCATAACAGGGGTTAACTCCTGCACTGGGTTCTCAGCTTACCAGGTCCACTATCTAATTTCTCTACAGAATGCATGTGACTGTTTTGTCCTCTCCCTCCTGCCTTCCCAGCTCTTTTGAGTATTTTTTGGTGATAGCTGAATGGCATAACACTGTAGTCATTTTATTTGGTGTTATGTCTTCTTTGGACAGTAAATGGGGAATAGTCTGACAAAACTCAGGGCAAATGTGAACAAGTTTCTGGCACTGAGCAGCAATAGGTGGATGTGCCACCCTCCATGTTCTCTTCTTTATGTTATGATATTGAGTTTATTGCTCTTCATCTTTAATATCCTTAGTATCCCTCCCTATAATCCCAGTTCCACAGAACCTTTGAGAAAATGTGAGGACTCAGAATGAGCAGAACAGGCAAAACCTGTAACAGAGATCAAAGGGTACAAAGATGCTATCTGGATAGAAAAATTTAGATTCTATTATTCCCATTCCTATGTTAATTGATACCCAACTAAGGTCAAGACTATCACAGATGCACTAGACAGGTGTTAAGAATAATGCTGAAAATGTTCCTTAACCCTGACTTTGACTAAGGTCATATTCTTCTGCTCTCTGGTCAAGCCTTCCTTGATGCCATGGTCCTTTGTTAGCAATTCAGGAAATCAACCAAAAGGGCCTATTGCAGGATCTGAGAAATAAACTCTCTTGCTCTCACCATCTCACTATACAACTCTGACTAGAACAATAGCCCATTTCTCCAGTTCATGTTTCTTTTTCCCATGATAAAACTTTTACTCATTATTTTAGCTCTCTTTGCTGGACACCTATCCTTTAGCTGGTTGGCACAGTCATGATTGTTGTTCTAAACTCAATTAGCCTATGTATTTCAGCCCTTATCTCAAAGAGAATAATGGCTGTATATTTCTGCAGATTTGACCTTCAGCGTGGAGCCAAAGCCATTCTCCTAAGTCAGGTCATCAAGAGGGCTTCGCTTAAGAGCCTTTCCCCCTGCTCAGAACCTCAGAGATGACATCCTTTTCATTATCTCTGGCCTTGGTAAATTTCTCTAACCTTTCTTTGCAGTTTCTGGTCTTAATTGTTCTCTTTTCTCTTTTCATTTTTTTTCACTTTCTAGGCCATCCTATCCCGAGGGATACATTATTTCTATTTTTCTTTGTTTTCTGTCACTGAATTTAGAATATACTACCTGTGAATTAAAAAAAAATCAATATTTACTTAAATGCACACAAAATTGCTCCTCTATAGCCAAAGAAGATTCTAAAGCATTTAGAGATTGATCAGACCCTAGACTGGAAATCAGAGAGCTGGGTCATCATTTGGGTTCTACCATATCTAATTGTGTGACCTTGGGCAAGGTAATTTCACAGTGCCTTTAACCCCTTATTTGTAAAGTCGTCTCTAACACCTATCCTAGTCAAATGTTCTGTGATTTTTAAAGACCTATAATGAAAGTTAATTTGATGAAAACAATCATGTCTTATTTAGTTAAAACAAAACTCATACCAAACCAAAGGAAAAGCTTTTAAATACTAAAGTATACATTTATCTCTCTGCCTAGGGACTTGCTTATGAGCTAAAATATGCCTACCTCTGAACCTATGTGTACAGGTTAACTATTGCTACAATAATGCTATGTAACAATCACATAATTTCAGTGGCATACAACAATGTTGAACTTATGTACTGATTGAGGTAGACCAAGGATCTGCTAACATTGGCTGGGCCTTGCTTGTGTGGTTCTGTTCTATCCCATGAGTCTTTCATCTTCTTCGATAAGCATTAATAAGCTAGCCTGAAAGTGTTCTCATGACAGTGGCAAAGAACAAGAGAGCGAGTCAAATCATATGAGAACGCTTCAAGTTTTGGAATAGTCATTCCCATGATTTCCATTGCCCCCAACAGGTCTCATGGTCAAACCAAAAATAAAGGTGTGTCCATGGAGCAGGTAGGTGAGGAAGTGAATACCGCTGAATAACAGTGTTATCAAACACATGGTGCTTTGGAAATAAGTGATGAAAATGCTTATGTATGAGTGAAATGGAGGTGGTGATGGCATGCAGAAACTTTAGGAATTTAAAGTCTAATATTGTTACTTCTCCCATGGGACGGGACTAAATCTGCCCCTATATAAAGGGGTTGTTGGTTGAGACAGGCTCAATACATTTACCTGCACACAATTTAAGGCACAGGTGAAACTGTCATTTTAGTCAAATGAAAGATGTCAAGCTCACAGCACTATCTAAAAGGCACCCAGTCCCCTCTATTTTCAAGGTTTATGAAAGTTTCTCTGAACCACTGAGTGAGCATCCTTCCATGGATAAGCAACTACTCTATTCAAAGGGTAGATAAATTTGCAAACACTGACCAGAACTTATTTATAAGATTAAAAGTGTATACTTTGAAGAGGAGCTAATATGAATACATTGTGCAACTCCTGTCATTTGTTAGATTGAAAAATCACACAACTTATCTTGTATTGTAAAAAGTCTCTTCCTTGACTGAAACAACTAAACATCTCCAATTCTGCCACTTTTTACTTTAATTCCTCTACTTGTATTCATGTATCCTGATGACACAGTAAAGTAAAACTACAATGCCTTTTACACAAATTACCGCTGATTAAGTTGTATTAAATGAAAACAACAGTATGCATGAAGGGTGGTTATAATTATTAAACAATTAGCATTTATTATCTTGCAGTGTATGTAGGTCATTTAGAAAAGACTTAGGGGGGTGATTTTGGCTCTTGTGAGGTCCCAGTCAAAAGGTCAGCTGAAGTTGCAATGATGTGAAAACTTGACCAGGGGCTGCAGAATCCACTTCCAAGAAGGCTTGCTTACATGGATGGTGAGCTGATGCTTGTTAACAGGAAGCTTTAGTTCCTTGACAGGTGGACCTCTAGGTAGAGCTACTGGGGTGTCCTCATAGACAGTGGGCTTCCCCCAGAGCCGGTGATCAAAGAGCGATAAAAGTAGAAGATACGTTGTATATTATGACCCAGTGTGTGTCATTTCCATAGTACCTAATTTGCTATATCAGGGATGGAACTGGCACTCACCCTCAAGATCATGCTAGTGCATACCCCTGAGTGTGAATACCTCCTTAAATTCTTTAACAGAGGTGAATTTCTTACTTTACCCTAATCTTGGGTCTGTGTCACACAAACCATCTTTATTTATTATTGAGGGGGACACATAAAGGTGTAAATAGGAGGAGGCAAGAATCATTGGGGGTCATTTGCAGACTGGTCCCAGAAGACATAAACACCTACCCAAGATTCTGATCTGTAAGAAGGCACTTGCAATGATCCAGCAGTTCCTGACTTTGAACCATGAATCATCTAACAATGCTGATGTCTGTGCCTCTCTGCAGAGATTCTGCTTTAATTTAACTAGAATGGAGCAGCCACGATCTTAAAAAAAAAAGAAAACTTTCCAAGTTATTCTCATGTACAACTGGGGATAAATACACTGCAACTGAACTAAAGGTTCCTTCTGGGAATAAAGTCCACACGGAATTTGCCTATCATTACATCTGTCAACCACATCTGTTCTTTCCTCCTGGGGGAGGTAGAGCAGAAAGGGTTAGGGGGACAAGAGGGATCCAAATTTATTCACTCACAAACTATTGTTGAATACAGAGCATGTCTGGCTGACTAGGTCTCTTCTCTGTCACTTCTATTCTGTTTTAGCTGTTATGCAAAAGATTGGTAGGAACAGGGCTAATTCATCAGTGCTAGTCTGATTGGAGGCTCTTTAGCTGTTTCAGAAGAGATCAAACAGGCAGATTGGATGAACAGGAAAGTCCCCAGACAAATAAGAAAATAACTGAAATGAAATGGATTGTATTGGGGTTAGGCTGCCTGTTTTTTTACATAACAGCTCAGTACTAGTGAGATGCTCCTGTGGGCTTGCACACACAGACACTCACAGAGATGGCAAAGCTGAGACTCTTACTTAGCTCATGTAATTTAGAGGTTAGTAAAGTATACTACTAGGTTTTGTCTAGTTAACTCTCTGATTCCTCTTCATCCTTGTCCATGTGGCAGGAGCCTGGGCAGATGGGAGGAGAGGTGAAGGGTGCAGATGTAGTTCTTTTTATTTTTTTTAGAGACAGAGTCTCACTTTATTGCTCTAGTAGATGCCATGGCATCACAGCTCACAGCAACCTCCAATTCCTGGGCTCAGGCAATTCTCTTGCCTCAGCCTCCCAAGTAGCTGGGACTACAGGTGCCTGCTATAGTGCCTGGCTATTTTTTGTTGCAATTTGACTGGGGCTGAGTTTGAACCCACCACCCTTGGTATATGGGGCCAGTGCCCTACCCACTGAGCCACAGGCAACTCCCATGAATGTAGTTCTTATACAAGATATTCTGTTCTCTCTACTTCAGTGAAAATAAACAACAGAATTTCAGTATGAAGACTAGCCACGCTTCTGTATTACTTGAAACTCTTGGTAGAACTTTCACATATTTTGCTTTTATTTTTCTTAGGGAATGCAACCAAGCTCTAAGATTATCATAATTTTGGCAAATAGTTTAACATGTGGGCACATGACCAAAAGAAGAGGATCTAGCATAGTCATATGCTCGCAACCATAGTTGTCTCATCAGTCAGATAATTAAAGTGAAAAATCAAAGAAGCCTTTATTTTTTTAATGACAGCAGCTTAATGGGCACCACTTACATAAGCAAGAAACCCCCTGCAGATTGTCTTGGGTATGAGCATAATATATTCTTTTACTCTTGTTTAAATTTCAGGCATATGCAGACGAAAAAGGGCAAGTTGCAGAGAAGACGATTCATTTGCTTGTAATGTCCATGTGAGCTGCAGCAGAGGCTTGGCTGAAGGTAAATCATATTAATAAAGCACAGCATCTACTTTCTCAATAGAATTCCAACAGAGTTCTGCTGTGTGGTAAAGTCTTACAGGACTAGAGCGTCTCCATCTCCTGACAAGGCAGATCACTTAGGATGGGCTCTTGAATGCAAGTGTACTTGATGGGAGGTGGCGGTGGCTTGAAAGGCGGGGGTCTTTCCATGCTAGGAACAAAACATTGTTTTTTTCAGCACTAAGAATGTGAGGGCGTCATATTCTTTCCCTCACAGTCTATATTTGTTTGTTTTTCTTAAATGAAGGACAAATAGGTGAGAAAGAGACACACCCTCTAAGTTCTTTCAGAATTTTTTGCTGGCTTAACCCTGTGCTTGTGAGTTCTATCAGTCATCTGAGTACCATAATCATATAATTAATGAATATTTATGTGGTACTTTCTAATTTGCAAACAACTTTCATCATAACATTGTTTATTTTATATATAGGAATTGAGTATCATTGTCATCATTATACAGTTAAAACTGAGGTTCAGAGGTTTTAAACTTCTTACTTAAGAGGACCAGACCAGTAATTCAAGTCTTTTTTCTTTTCTTTTTTTCTTTTAGACAGAGTCTCACGCTGTGAGGGGAGTGCTGTGGCATCATAGCTCACAGCAACCTCAAACTCTTGGGCTCAAGCAATCCTCTTGCCTCAGCCTTCCAAATACCAGGGACTAAAGGCACTCACCACAATGCCTGGCTAGTTTTTCTATTTTTAGTTTTTCTATGGGGTCTCACGCTTGCTCAGGCTGGTCTCTCTCCAACTCCTGAGCTCAAATGATCCACCCGCCTCAGCCTCTGACAGTGCTAGGTGTGAGCTACACACCTTGCCATAATTTAAGCCTTTTAACCTTGAAAGACTTGAAAGCCTTGTCTCTTTAATGGCAACTGCCTCCTAATATGTACATGTAGAAAGGATGTTTCTCTTACATGGATCAAAGCATTTCTATAGGGACAAAAATCTTAAAATTCTGGGACTTAAGATTGAATCTTTTCAAATAATTCCTCTGCTAACCCTATCCCTGGTCTTTACCCAAATGCTCGCTGGGTACCATAGGGATAAGGTAGAGGTGGAAAGTAAAGCTCTTCTCAATCCTGAGTCCTGGCTGCATAATGCCTAAATCCCTTTTGTTTGAATCACTGAACGCCAGTAAAGTCATCTTTGTACAAAGCACTATTTTATGTTAGCACAACTTATCTCTTTGTCTAATGCACCAAGAAGCCAAGTCAGTGTTGATTTAACTATACAAATACTCCAGATATTTCGATAGCAGGAAACAGAAATAAATCTGTGCGCATCTTTTTTTTTTCTATTTAACTGAAACTTTATGCTATTTTTTGTATTGTTTCTATTATTAAATCATAGCTGCGTACATTAGTGCAATCAAGGGGTACAAACGTGAGCATCTTTTATGTTCATCACTCAAACACCTCCATGCCCTGGCAATTCATAGCATCATAATGTGTGTGTGTGTGTGTTGGGGGGTTCTTTTCATCTCTTAATGACTTGGGCATTTGAATGCAGAACAATGAAAAAAAAATCCAGATTTTTAGATACTTCCTAATTTTAATAAAAAGATATTCAATACCTATTACCCAATTTTGAAAACTTTAATGAAGACTTGCATAATTCTAAAAAAAAATTTGCACTTTTGATTTTTAGAAAAGCTAAAAGATGAAAGATTTATGTGATCTGAAGAGAAACCAGAGTATGATTTTTAGAAAAGTTATACATTTCTCAAAGTCATGTGGTGGCCAAGATGCAATCCTTGGATTTAGATCCCAAGAATTCCAACTATTGGTTTAGTGTTGTATTCATCATGAAGCACTCCATGTACATGGTTATAGAGTCTTCAAGGACACTCTGTGAAGGCTCATATAGTACAATGCTCAATGCTATCTTGGTAGCAAGATATAAGGAAGATGAGCTCCTGTATATTAGGGTATCCTCCAATTATGACCTTATCCAGGCTGATTCAAAAATAGCAAGTCAGAAAAGTGAGGCTTAAGTCATCTCAGACTGTTGGTTGGAGAAGAGTTTTGGAAAACATTTCAGTAAAACAAAGAAACAAAAAAAGTAACCCCACAAAATCTTACTTTTCTGCTCAGGGGGGAGAGAGGAAATGGGTAGTAAAAGCCCACTGTGACAAAAAGCAGCCAGAAATCTCTTAAAATTACCTTTCTCATTCAATTTCACACTTGAGCATCTAGGCCCAGCTGAGCTCAGTTGGTCCAAAGATGCATGGAAATGAGAAAATAATGAAGATTAAAAGAAAAAAATCCATTTTGGTTTTGAGGTGAGGCGAAACTCGGTTCCCATTTCATGCCATGGACATGCTCCATCCGATGAGTGTTTCAGCTGGACCCCCAGCCAATGCAGGAAGGATGCAAAGTCAGGAGCTATGCATTTAACCTGGCTGCATGAGGCTGGAAAAGCTATCTAGCCTCTCTGAGCTTCTGTGAGCTTTATTTCCTCACAGAAATATTTATCAGTACAGTTACAGTAATAATATACTAGGTTGAGTTCCATACACTAATAATACATTGTACTGATAAATACTTTGCAATGAAAACTTCTCAGTTTCTACCAATTTCAGTGTCATACTCACATTTCTTTTTGGTATTGACACCATTTTCTCATTCCAAGACCAAACAGTACCATGCAGGGAAAGAGTAAAGCTGCCACGATCACTGGCCAGGACATCCCGTCTTTGGGCTCTTTCACAACACCGGAAAAAGGCATAAAGAGAGATGAACTTTAATGTCAAACTTTGGTATCTGGAAAACATGATTAATTGAACCATTTGTCCTAACTGTGAAACACAATTTCTTCAAAGGCCAGGGGTGTGCTCTTTGGCCATAATCATACTCTGGGGTGGTGTCTCTGCCTTCTCACCCACACAAAAGGCAATAACTTTTAACAATCAATTATGTATCCTACTAGAAATTTTGTATGAATGTATAGGCACACGTGTATATCATGAATATAGATCCCTTTTATTACAAATGGGGACATACTGTACCTGCTATTCTGTCCCTTACTTCTCTTTCTGAAAAAAAAATTCTTGGTACTCTTTCCATAGCACGTAGAGAGATTTACCTTATTTCATTAAATGACTGCATAGTTCAATGGAGCTACCACAGTTTATTTAATTGTTCCATAATGTTAGATGGTTAAGTCTCTTAAGCTTTTATTATTTCTAACAACACTCTAGTCAAATTCATTGTATATTATAAATAGATCGTTAGATATTTAGATTACTTAGATCGTTTAGGCAAAAAGATTGGTTTTCTTTCATTCTTTCAACTAGATAGTAAACTGCTTATAGGTAGATACAGGCTTTTAATTTCTTCTGTTGCCCAGCTTTTTATTATACTGTTTTTGAGAAAGCAAAATCTTAAAACATGAATTCTTTTTCTTTTTGAGAGAATCTCACTACGTGGCCCTTGGTAGAGTGCTGTGTTGTCACAGCTCACAGCGACCTCCGACTCTTTGGCTTAAGTGATTCTCTTGCCTCAGCCTCCCGAGTAGCTGGGACTACAGGGGCGTGCCACAATGCCCGGCTATTTTTTTGATGCATTTGTTTACCTGGCCTGGGAAGGGTTCAAACCTGCCACCCTCACTGTATGTGGCTGGTGCTGCAACCTCTGTGCTACAGGTGCTGAGCCTCAAAACATGTATTCTAAAGGACTGGATTTAAAATATTGGTTACCACAACTTTTTTTATTAACTCCAAATAAATGGCCTAAGATTAGCTACAAAATCTTTTCTGTGTTTTAGGTAGCTTGGACTATATATATAAATCATTGTAGCTGGGCCCCTGGAGATTTATTACCCCAGAATATCTGAAATAATATAGAATTGGACTAGTCCCTTGGTTATTGGCGCAAATTAATTGCTTGCTTTCTGCCCAATATCCCTTGTTCTCACAACAGTTATTAACAGCTGATGCACTATTTCTTTGTCAATCAGGAGATTGGTAACTCCAGAATCAAGAGAACAATCTTCTGAGTTTGTTTTGCACAAAGAATGAAGGCTCCTGAAAAAGTTGCAACTAGCTGCTGAGGCCCAGAAGTCTAGTTACTCAGGGTGTTATCTGAACCCAACAACACAGACTTCCCCCTACCTGTCCTCCGCCCTGCATAACAGCTCACTACTTCACCACTGTGACAAGGCAGATCTGAGGGATTTTCTCTCCTATCTTTTTACTTTGGCTAAATTGAACAAAACTTTACCTTCGAGCATCAGTGTCACAGTTTGGCTTTAGCTGTGCCTCGGGTACATGAACTTGAATTTGGGATTCTACAACAATGTTATCAGCTAGCATTGGTTAACAGAGCTGAAGATTTTTCATTTTCATAGAACACATATCCAAGGCTTCAAGGTCACCTTAACCTCAACTTTGTCAAAGTTGACACTCAGGGTTCCTGGCAGGGCATATCCTCCTACAATACATGACTAAGTGATATATTATATATACTGATGGCTGGAGAGTTCATAGTAGTTTAAATCTCTAGAGTAGCATGATTTCAACAGAAACAATTGCACAGATGGTGCACTCAGAAACTGGATAAAGTCCTATTTTAGTCAAGTCAAAATTTACCAGGCTCCACACTGGTAATATAGTGAAATGTAACATTTCACCTCCAAAGCTTTAGAGAAATAAAAGAACAAAAGGTTTTAATTAGATCTTACATCAATGCCTACAAATTACCTTCCAATCAAATACAGAAAATGAAACCATAGCCTTCATTGCTTTTCGGTGGAAAAGCAAAGCTTGATTTATCTCTAAATTGTAGAATTATTTAAGTGACTGATATCTTAAAATATTGGTAGAGCCTCAATTTGCAGCTCTCTGGTCATGATATGTTCAGGATGATGCTCCAGTGATATGAGGTCTGTAGGACTTTGATATGAAAAAGTAAGTACCCAGGTGGAGAATTCATTAGCCAAGTGAACACTCCTGGAGTTGATTATGCCTGTGAACTTATAATCATGATCTGCCTTGGGAGAATGCTAACTTTGTTGAATGTCTTGTTTTCTTTTATAATATAAAATAAGGGGCCATATGTTTCACTGACAAAATTTTATTCCTTGAATTACACATGTACCCTTTGTTCCAATGATCTTTTTCTCAGATTATATTTTCATAGACCTGAAATGTTCCTTGCTTTCTTTTAAAACCTGGCTAATTCTTATTCCGTTTTCATATTTTAATTTAAATATCAGATCCTTAGAGAGTCCTTTTCTGATTTCCACTTAAAATCAGGTCTTTCTGTTAGATCCTGTAAATATCTTATAGTTACAAATAAATTTAATTGTATGATTACTGTTTATCATATATACTATCTGATAGATTGTAATTCTCAGGAAGCCAGTGTTTTCACTATATACCCACCATGCTTAATAAGTAGTTGGTACTCCATAAATATTTGTTGGCTGAACAAAATATAAAATCCAAAAAAAAAAAAAATGGCAAATGACTCACCAGTGATGTAGATGTGATTTCTTTTAGTGGATCCATTGGTAGTTCTGGGGATTTCTGAAAACCCTGCCGTTGTGCTGGTAAAGACATCATCTAAGGATGCAAAGGGGATATCTGAACTGATTCTAATAGTCATGTCAGATTTCATGTTCTATTAGAAGAAGCTCAAATTAACTGGTTTGAATATCCCTAGAATATAGTGTGCATAGTTTACTATGCACCAATTTACAGCAAGGCTGGGATCCTGGGATCTGTCTAATAACTACCAAAGAAGTAAAATTTCCTATTGGATTAAAGACAAAAAGAAGCTGCACATTTCCAAACAACAAAACAGTATCAGCTAAAGAATCCTCAAAAGAAGGCTGGGCACAGTAATCAGGGTCACACCTGTAATCCTAGTACTTTGGGAGACTGAGGCAGGTGGATTGCCTGAACTCAGGAGTTAAAGACCAGTCTGAGCAAGAGAGAGACTCCCTATCTAAAAATAGTTGGGAGTTATGGCAGGCATCTATAGTCCCAGCTACTTGGGAGGCTCAGGCAAGAAAATCGCTTGAGCCCAAGAGTTTGAGGTTGCTGTGGGCTATGATGCTGTGCACTTTGCTAAGGGTGGCAAAGTGAGATTCTGTCTCAAAAAAAAAAAAAAAAAAAGAATCCTCATAAGACACTTAAGTGGTATGAGAAAATGCCATTAAGTTGGGATCGTGGAAAAATGAGGCCCTACTCATATTCTTTTAGGCTATCAGAGGTTTAGCTGATCAAAACAGTGATTCTTCTTAACCCAATATTTTGATAAGGTTAATAAAAATTCCTTTGAAGGCTCAGCGCTTATAGCACAGCGGTTATGGCACCAGCCACGTACACTGAGGGTGGCAGGTTTGAACCTGGTCCAGGCCAGCTAAACAACAATGACTACTGCAACAAAAAATAGTTGGGCATTGTGGCAGGCACCTACTCAATCTCCGCTACTCGGGAGGCTGAGGCAAGAGAATCTCTTAAGCCCAAGAATTGGAGGTTGCTATGAACTGTGATGCCATGACACTCTACCAAGGGCAACATAGTGAGACTTCATCTCAAAAAAAAAAAAAAATTCCTTTGTAGTATTAGATTAGATAAATCCATGTTGACTAATGATGACAATTTTCCAATGAAAAATTGACAGATGAAAAGTGTTTTTCATAAGTGTTGACTGGCAAAATATGCTGTTGTATAGAATTCCTTTTGAAGTAAAATAGAGAAAAATCTAAGACTTAGTCTCTGACTATCTTCTTTAAATGGCTAGAAGAATTTTGTTTCCATTCATTATTTTCATCATCAAGGTGCATTTTTGAATATCTGTCTGACATTGGCTTCTTATTAGTTCTTATTTTTCCTCCTCTTCCCAAATAAAGCAAACTTCTACTTTCCACATCTATAAATTTTCTCAACTACTCACCATAAAGCATTGAGCCTGTGTCCGAGGGAGATGCACTGTATGCTACAGTGGGTATCCATGAAGCTGCTAAAGGAAGATGTCAAAAGCATCAATCTATATAAAACTATTGCATAATCTCTTCTTGACTGTTCATGTATTCATTATGTGAAAGGATATTCATAAATACTTAATGTAAGGTCATTGAAAAATTCTGCAGTATACACTAGAATGTACCCAATATAGTGAGAGTTGAGGGGATGCTTGTGGCTTAAATGTCTCTAGTAGAGATGTTCAATTATAGCCTCCTATAAGCAGGAAAAGAAATGGAAGAAAAACACCAGGAGAGGTTCCTCCAGACATAGAGAGTGTGTTTTGACTATTGTCATACCCATCCTCTAGATGAGCCAAAAAAATGGGAGAAAAATGAAAGCCCAACTGTGTGCTGGAGGAGGCCTGTAGTGAAGAAAAAGTGCCAAGAAGATTCGAAGACCAGGTAGAAAATGCATGACAGAAGAAAATAATTTGTACTTTTGGGACAGCTGATATTCTTGCTCAATTGGGAAACTGAACCATGTATTTGAAAAAAGGCCTGTAACATAATGTAATGTGAAATAACTATAGTAGTAAATGGTTGCAACCATTACAAAGATATGTATACTAAACCCACTTATGTAAAGTATTAGCATACATTATTTTTAAAGTTAGATGCTTTCTCGGGTGTTAGGACAAAAACAAATAAACAAAACCAAAATAAAATAAACACTCTGTGTGTATGTTTGTATATGTGTATGTGTATATATATATATATATATATATATGAGGTCAGACAATTAAGTTCATGAACTTGTCCCAGAAAAAGTGCCTACCATCACCTTTGAAGTACTATCCCTGGGATGGGATGCTATCCACTGAAGCCAGTACCTACTCCACTCTTCAAATCATTTTATCTAGGATGAGTTCGTGAACTTAATTGTCAGACCCCTACCTATATATCCTTTAGCTTCCCTGCCCCCTTATTTGTTTTTCCCTAGATGCTATCTGTTGTTGACATAGATATATGTTCCAGACCTTCAGAAGAGGTGTGAATCAATTCTTTCTAGGGTTCACTCACTGGACAATTTGTCATAGCTACTCCCATTGGGGGTCATTTTAGAGGTAAGAGTAGTTTTGTACATAGCTATTTTGAGTCTGACTAGGTTAGGGAGATATTCTTTCAATATAATTCTTTGATCCTGCACATATGATCTTGGCTAATTTTTTGCTCTAGACAGAATACCAAGGCTTGTAGACAATGATAGACTAAGCATTTTTAAGTAGTTAAGCCTTTAGCCACAAATTTGATTTACAAATTGCTACTGGAACGAAGCTGGATTTAGGTAAAATTAGAAAGAAGGCAGCTTGTTCTTCATAGTGTTCTGGACTTTTCGTTGTCCAATGTAGTGTCTCCTTTAATGTCTTAACTTTTGGAGAGTGAAGTCTTTATTTTGTATCTTTCAAAGTATGTTTGGAAGAAAGAATGAGATAGATTATTTTATGCTAAGGTATAAATGTTTGAATAAGTGCTATCTTTTTAAGGAAAATGGGTATTAAAAAAAATACTTTCCATTTCATGGTTATTATCAGTGAGTCAGGATAGAACATTTTGTAATGATTAGTGACATGTGGACACCAATAATTTTTTCACTAAATGTAAAGTCTTAGGCTTTGCTGGTCAGTATTGATTTTCTCCAAACAAAATAAACAAACATAAAACAGTTTCAGGAAATGATAATACCATCAGCAAAATTATAAACATTACAATGCTTCAAATTATTCAAATTATTCATTTCTGTAAAACTTCTTCTTAGGCCTCTACAAACTTTCCTAATATAAAAAGACTCCTGAAAATAATGTCTGATAAAATTAAACTACAAAGACAACTTTGGAAGAGTAGGTAGTTGGAAAAGATTCTAATTTTGACTTTATGAGTTAAAAAAAATTTTTTTTAATCTGTTAAAAAAATGTAGTGGAGAGTGGGGTGAGAAATGTCATGAAAATGGAGCTTCCATAGAATTTCACATGTTTGAAAATACTTAAATATGTAAAGGAAAAACTTCGAGACCAACAATATATTATAAATAAGAGTCAACAAGACAAAGAGATGAAGAGTTTCTTGTATGAATTGCTCCCACAGGAAAGAACATCCTGAAGAATGTTTGTAGAACCCTCTGTAACACAGAATTGGCTACTTCTAATAATTCATCTTTTGATAAAATAATACTTTTCTGAAACCTTATCCACTCTATAATTTAGATATCTAATTGTCAGAATGTGAAGGTTTGCCTATTCCATCTGCCCTTTTGAAATCTCCTTGGGAATCTCTCAGCAGAATTATGTTGCTATTGTCACTTAATTGATTGAAATATTCTGTGAACTTCAAGGCAATATCATGTTTGTTAAGTATGTGAGTTAATTCTCCTTTAAATCCTTTTGAACACCCATTTTCATCACAATCCATGAATGAACACTATTTTGACATCTGGCTGATAAACACCAGCTTGATGCATGACTTCTTCTAGTACAGCACTGATGTGGACTGAAAGTATGAACACTGGGATACTGCGTTACTGGAACTTCTCAAATAAGCTCTTATATGTTTCTTTCAGCATAATGTGAAATTCGTCCACAGTTTTCTTAAATTTAGCTTTGGGTAAAACTTGTTCATAAAAGAAACTATGTAAGTTAACATGCTACTCCACTATAAAAAGGTTCTTCTTTCCTGTGGTGTAAAGGGAAACAACTTCAATTGCATAGTATTTTTTTCTTTAGTTGCGATAACTTTTTGGACATTATCTTGTGACTGGTTTCTAATTGTCCATGATATTATGACATGTTAGACATCTACTTAGTTTCACACCAAAGTCCATTATTATCTAAAGTTTGGCAGGTCTTCCTTTGATAAAACCACAGTTCTTTATGCAAACTGATCTTTTCTGGAATTCTGGTATCATTTTTACACACACAGAAGATTGTGATGAGTCATTTATTGGTTATCCAATTTTCTATAAGGCATTCTGTGTTCTTTTCTTTGATTTTTGTCTTAGAACAATGGCATAGGTGGCAAACAATATCCAGAGATACAAGACCTGGTTACAGAAATCTTAATGATCTTGTTTTCTCATTCTATCTTCATCTTCAAGGTGAACATGTACTGAGACAGCACTACCTGTACCATAAAGATACACATGCTGTATCTTTGGAAAAGTAGGGCATTGGAAAAGTTTGTGCCAGCCTCTGTGCCATGATCACCTGGTCCACAGATGAAATCCTTATTCGCTTCCCAAATGAGAAAAGAAAATGACATTTGCAAGCTTTGGAAGTGCAGAGGTTGTGCCCCAGCTATAGAAAAACCAATCAAGCTCCCAGAAATTGGTACACACATAATGTGTTTTACTGTGCTTTATAGTTATATTGCATTTTTTACAAGTTGAAGGTTTGTAGCAACCCTGTGTTAAACAAGTCTATTGGCTCCATTTTTTCAAGAGCATGTACTCACTTAATGTCTTTGTGTCACATTTTGATAATTCTTGTAATATTTCAATGTTTTGATTATTATTACACTGTTATGGTGATCTGGCAATCAGTGACCTTTGTTGTTACTATTGTAATTGTGTTGGATCTCTACAACCTATGTCCATACAAGACAGTGAAGTTAATCGATAGTTGTGAGTGTTCTGACTGCTCCACTTACTGACCTTTCCTCATATTTCTCCTCTCCTTGGGTCTCCCTATTCCCAGAGACATAGAAATATTGAAATTAGGCCAACTAATAACACTTTTCAGTGTTTCAAGGGAAAAGAAGTCAAATATCTCCCATTTTAAATCAAAAGCTAGAAATGAGTAAGCTTAGTGAAGAAGCATGTCAAAAGCAAAAACTAGGGCTCTTGGGCCAAATAGCCATGTGAAGGCAAGGGAAATATCCTCGAAGGAGATTAAAAGAGCCACTCCAGTGAACATATACGAATGATAAGACAGTGAAATGGCCTTATTACTGATGTGGAGAAAATTTTAGTGATCTGGATAAACCAGACCAGCCACAACATGCTCTTAAGCAAAAGCCTAATCCAGAGCAAATATCCAACTCTCTTCAATTCTTTGAAGGCTAGGAGAGGGAAGGAAAGTACAGTAGAAAAGTCTGAAGCTAGTAGAGGTTAGTTCATGAGGTATAAGGACAAAAGTCATCTCCATAACATAAAAGTACAAGTTGAAGCAGCAAGTACAGATGGAGAAGCTGTAGCAAGTCATCCAGAAAATCTAGTTGAAGGTGACTATAACAAACAACAGATTTTTAATGTAGACAAAACAGTCCCCATTGGAAAAAGATGCCACCTAGGACTTTCATAGATAGTGAGAAGTCAATGCCTGGCTTCAAAGTTTCAAAGGATGGGCTGAATCTCTTGTTAGAGGCTAATGTTGCTGGTTACTTTAAGTTGAAGCCAATGCTCATTTACTATTCCAAAACTCCTTGGGCTCTTAAGACTTATGCTATATCTACTCAGCCTGCACTCTGAGTCTGAATGACAGCACATCTATTTATCACATGGCTACTGAAGATTCTAACTCAACTGTTGAGAGCCATAGAAAAAAAGCCTTCAAAATATTACTGCCCATTGGCAGTGCCCCTGGTCACCCACAAGCTTTGATGCAGATGTTCAAGGAGATTAATATTGTTTTCATGCCTACTAGCAAAAAATCCATTATGCAGCTCATAGATGAAGGAGTAATTTTGACTTTCAAGTCTTGTCATTTAAGAAATGCATTTTGTTGTGGTCAGACTGGCCACTCCAGAGAAGACTGCCCCCAGCAATACCACTGGCTGGGCAAGCCACCTGGCCCCTGTCCAGAATGCAAGGGTGACCACGGGAGGGTGGCCTGTCCCCAGAGGC
>CAUYRH010008777.1:0-26138 GCA_963574655.1 Perodicticus potto
AGGGAGCTTTCCTGAAACACCTAGCTCAGGAGGGCAGCTCCTGGCCTGCAGGTGACCCAGCGGCCCCCTGGGAGTCCCTCATCCTCGCCTCCAACCCCTTTCCTTGAATCCAGCTACTTACCATTACTTGATCTTTGACAAACCAATTAAGCTTAGTTTCTTAACTTGCCCATTTCACTGTGGCATCAGGCTGTGGTTTCTCAGGTTTCAGCATTTGACATCATACTACACATTCAAACTTAAGTTTCATTTCTCTGGCTTCCTCTTTTCCTCCTTCCTCACACATACACCTAAATTCCCCACATATATCTATTTATTTTTGTCCATACTTCTTCCTTTGCACAGAATTTGGCCCAGTGGCTCACCACCCTGATTAAGTACCATTTCCTTTGTCAATTCTTTGGCTGTTGTCTTATTCAGCAAATGAGAAGACTACTGGCTGCAGGGCCCATGGTAGGAAGACAAAGAAGGAGATGTGTGAGCTTTTAACAAACCTAATTTTAAAAGTCAGGAATATAGAAAAGTAGACATAATAAAATATCACCAAATAAGGGGACTTGGAAGCCATAGAAGGGGCCCAAATGATTAATTCAACTCGGTCAAAAGGAGTGAGGAAAGAGATAATCAGGGAAAAGGTAAGAGATGCTGAATCCTACGGTCTTCTGTTCATTCTACAAGGCTGAGCATTATCCTCAAAGGAGTAAGGAGCTCTCAAAGATTTTCAAACAATGAGAGCAAGTAAGAAGATGCACATTAAAAATAAAATTTTTGAAAGTAGCATGGAGGATAAAAGAAGGTGAGATTAAGGTTAAAGTCCAGTTTGGAGACTTTATCAATTCTCAGGGTGAGAAAATGGTCAATACCTTGTTCTTAGAAATTCCACTGTGCTGATAGCCAGACCTTTGATTTTGCCTCTTGGTTATTTTATTGTTATTACAGTCATGCAAGTTTTCTCTCTACAACTATATTAAAAAGTATTCCTGCCCTGCTATGCTTTACATTGTTTTTCTGTACCTCTTCTACTGACCTTCTGTAACGTCCTCATACACACACACGGCTTCTCAGACAGAGACACAAACAAAAACAGATGGGCTCAAAATGCTTTTGATTGACAAGTTCCACAGACTTCAACTGTGATCAACAGTACACCAAGTATGAATGAGGTTGTCAGGGGCAAAGGGCACACACACATTATCTTGAAAGATAATTGAATGCTAAACACACTAGCAAGTTGAACTGCATCTACCTTGTGATTCTTTACCCTTTGACTATTTATCCTAAGTAAACTAATTTAACTTGGACATTTGTGTGTGATAATGCCTGGCCACCATCAACTAATTCTCCAATTTTGACTTTGCTGAATGTGTGAGATGATGTTGCACTGAACATATTACCACCATCTTTCCAACTGTGTGTTTTTGGAGTTTTATCAAACTCAGAATTTCCACCCCAGTGTATTCGTTCTTTAGCTTGCAATGCTGCCTTTTAATCAGACCTCTTCTATGCAAGCACAAATTGGCCTTTGCACTGAATATATCATTTTAATTGAGAATAGATTACATTATAAGTGTGTAAAAAAGAGACACGTGCTCTTTAGATGTGGTGAAATTTTGTGTATGTGTGGGACAGCAAAGGAAGTAAAAGCTCACTGTAAGGTGTCCCATTCTTGGTTTTAAAATTCATGGAATTAAATTAACTATGTTGACTAAGATGAGGGAATAGGCTTCTGCTTTGCAATCTATTTTTCCATAGGCCTAACAATATTTTTTTTTCAATTTGCCTTCAAGATACATTGCAAAACACTTAGAGAAAATCTTGCACTGTGGAAGAGATAAGTAGAGATCTAATAAGTTAGGGTTTTAAAATTTATATGGATATTTAATTTTTAAATTTACATTGTTTAGTGACCCTAAAGGATTCATGAAAAAGATTGAAGAGTCACCGCCTTAAAAAAGAAAACTTACCTTATCATTATCAATGCAGTAAGCATGCAGAAATTTTAGGTGATTCTGTGATATTGTAGCCATTCTATGGAGCTATCTGGATTTTTTTGAAAAGATGCATGTCTGTTATTATGGACCTTTTGACAGTCTGCCAAACTATTGGAAGAATGTGTAGCATATGGAAAATAAAAAAATAAAGGGACAGGATGGAAAAGGTGAAGAAGAAAAGAAAGAAATGGAAGAAACACTTTTCTAAAGTGGAAGGGGTATAAAGTAGGCCCTGTGCAGCAGCAGAAAGGAAAATATCAGAGACAGAGACATCAACAAAAAAGGGAAACTGAGTACAGCCCAGCATCCACAATCACGGCAGATTCACTTCATTCTGCCCCTCCCTCTTCTGGTTTGTCCTTTTGTACTGAAAGTTTAGAAAAGGAAGACTATGTTTCCCAGAATCCTTTGCAGCTGGGTTTCTAGACATAATCTATGCTCTATTTGTCAAAGGCATTTAAGAGAAATGAATTTAGCATGGAACCAAGTGGAGAGCCACACAGCAGTTAATCAGGCATCTATTTTCCTTAATGTACTTGTCATGGAGTACATGTGGCTCTGGAGCTAGCCAGTCTGAAGATGTCTCCCTCACCCCTAGAGAGTAGCCCAGGCCATGCGATCCTAGATCTCCATGAAAAACAGTGATAGTCTAAGCTTTGGGTAGCAGATGAGTAGGACAATAGCTTTCCAACTCCCAAGGTTTTTGATTGTGATAGAGATAAGGCCTGCCTCTCTAGGATCTGACTCTCTTGTTTTGACCCCATACTCATTAATATAGAGAGAATTATCTGCACCTTTTATCATCTGCACCTGAAGCCTGATTGATAAACATCATTTTTTACTTAGTGGCCCTAAAGAATTCATGGGGGAAAAACCCATAAAACCAACAAACAAAAAACCTCAGAGTAACTTCCATTAAAAAATTGCTCTTATTTTAGAGTCTTAATGGCTTACAATGCAATGAGATGAAAACACCTTATTCCACAAATGATGTAGGATAAATGAAGTAAATGACTTAAAATGGATATCACCTATGAAGCAAATGAACACTCGTAGATAGAATCAAACATGTGTTCTCGCATTTTGTGTAATTCATCAAGAGGACTTGGACTGAAGGAGCCTGGGAAATAACTCTCTAGTTGAGTAAATAGGAAATAATGAAAATGCTTCTGGGGTTAGCTAGAAGGTTATGTAGCATAGGCAAACATTTGTTGAGTGTGCAGCTTTTTTCTGACAGCAAAGATGATCACGTGACAATAAATTATAAACCACATGAAAATTTTCCCACCGCTTTTTCACATAAGCTACTTAGCATGGTCATAGTCATTAGATCAGATTTGTGAGGTTTAGCCAGCCCTTCCTTTCTGGCTTTAGAGATGGGTTTAAGACAACCCATCCTGTCCGAATCTGTGCCGTGAACTATTTAATAGGTTGTTGTTTTTGTCCTCTTCTCTGAACTCTGGCGAGAAAGCTGGAATCATCTTGACTCCATATCCACTCTGATTTAAGTCCCCAAGCCCTATCAATACTGCCTTCTTCAAAACTTTAAGAATGTCTATTTTGAGAAATGGTTATCCTCATCTAATCTTCTCCAGCCTGGGCAACCTTATCTCTGATGTAAGTTTTGAGCTACTCTTCTAAATAGTTCAATGCTTCTAGTTTTGCTCACCCACAATGCCCACAGCAGCCCTGAATCTATGCTTAGTGGCTGGGCCATAATTCTTTTATAATTTTTGAAATTTTACAGTTATGCATCATATAATTATATGTTATTCTTAAACCTATTTTCAACATAGAAGATTCAGAAGCTATCAAATAATGCAACCATTGTCTTTCAGTACATCCCATCACCTCCCTACATATCTGCTGTCCTAAATTCCATTCCCCTCCCCAAAGGTGCTGTATTTATTATATATACCTCCAATCTCCTTTCTGCACTTCTTGATACACACACATACAAAACACTTCCACATACCATTCTTTTGAAAACGCTAACAAATTAAGCTATATATATGATATGATTATGGCTTATTATATATACTTCTTATTCAGCAGCTTGATTTTCCCTTTACTAATCTGTCTTATACATGTCTCCATATGGATATACAAGATATACCTTATAATGTTTAACTTGTATAAAATATTTCATGAACCAATATATTGTGACTTACCTATTAATTTACTTTCAAGCTGATTTCACACTGATTACAACTTCTTGCTATTAAAATTATTGCTATGTTTGTATGGCAGACCTATTTTTGTAGAATAAATGCCTAAAATTAGAAAAAGTAGAATACTGGGAGAAGGATTCTTTTATTTTTGACAGCTATTACACCAAATTATGTTTTATTCATTTATTTAGACAAAGTCCCACTCTGTCACCCTGGATAGAGTGCCGTAGGGTCATCATAGTTCAAAGCAAGCTCTCACTCTTGGGCTCAAGTGCTCCTTGAGCCCAAGATCCAGAGTAGCTGAGACTATACTACACCTGGCTAATTTTTCTATTTTTAGTAGAAATGGGTCTCGCTCTTGCTCAGGCTGGTCTCTAACTCTTGAACTCAAGTGATGCACCCACCTTGGCCTCCCAGAGCACTAGGATAACAGGTGTGAGCTATCCCACCCAGCCCAGAATCTATTCTAAAATTTCTTTACCTGTTAACATTTTCACTAAAAGAACTCGTACACATTTGTCTTTCACGCATTTTTAATTCTGTTACAAAAGACGACATTTAATTGTTGTATGGATTAGTAATTCCAGACATATTAAGCATCTTTTATATTTTGCCTGTTATCTGTTTCTTTGTTTTTGACACATAACCTGCTTTTTGTCTACATTAATAGGTTATTTGATTTGTATGAATTCTGTCCATCCACCAATCTTTTGTCTGATACACAGAGTTGCTGGATTTTTTCTCTGCGCTTCACACTGTCCTACCCATAGATTTAAAAATTATTCTGTATTACTTGCTAATAATTCCTTGGGAATATATGCCATTTATGATGTAATGTAAGAAAATGTTATCTCTATTTTTTTTTTTTTTAGAAATTGATAGGCAGTGATCAAAACCTTTTACAACCTAATTTGTCATTATCCCAATTATGTGAAATGCCCCTGTGAAACAACCACAGTCTCACATGTATACAGTCTGATTCTGATCTCCTTTCTTTTTACTATTACATTATTGTATTTTGTGCAATTATCACAGTGCTTTAATTTCTATATCTTAATGACATATTCTTATGTTTAGTAAGGCAAATTCACTATCCTTTCACAAAATTCTCTTGGTTATTGTCATAAATTTTGTTTGTCTTATGAAATGGAGGTTAACTTAGCATATACCACGAAAACATCATACCAAGATTTTAATTAGGGTCATATTAATTTCATGGGATAATTTGGGGAGAGAAACAATTATTTCACAAAACTGAATCTTCTTGTCTAAGAATATAGGAATTGTTTAGTTCTTTTTAAATGGCCTTCACCACATTTTCATGCTTTCATTTTATATGGTTTCTTACACATTTCTTGAGTCTATTATTAGGACTTCTATTTTTATGTTCGCCAATGGAAATGGAATTTCTTTCCAAAACATTCTCTAATTAGTCATTTCTGCTATATGGGAAATTTTTTAATGTATGTTTTAATTGTATGTTTGCATACTTCGTAATCTTAAATCTTTGTTGTTTCTTTCCTGGATTCTTGAGTTTAACATTTTTTATTCTTTTTTGCAGTTCTGGCCAGGGTTGGGTTTGAACCTGCCACCCCCAGTATGTGGGGCTCGTGCCCTACTCCTTGAGCCACAGGTGCTGCCTGAGTTTAACATTTTGTATTTGAAGGCCTCTGCTTGGCGTCTTTTGAGTTATCGACACCTGGTGCTGCTAGGTGAGAATGTGGCAATTAATGTACCATGGTCTTTAAAGAATCCTGTCCTTCTCAGAAGTCAGTATTGACCTGGCTCTAAGACCCGCCTGCACTGATTGGGGACACACTGAACTCCTCACGTACAGCCCAGAATGAGGAAGGAAGAGACGGCCCCCGCCTCCCAGATCAAACCCTCTGAGCTGCAGAAGGCTTGCTCCTCCCTGTGTGCTTTGACGCCAGTCTCAGAGCACCTCAAAACTGCTCTGACTTCTTCAGCACTTTTACCCCTAAAGTTAGACTAAAAAGCTCTGCACCGCAAAAGAAATAATCAACAAAATAAACAACCTACAGAATGGAAAAAAGTATTTGCAAACTATGCATCCAACAAAGGACTAATAACCAGAATTTACAAAAAACTCGAACAACTGAACAATTAGAGAACAAATCACCTCATTAAAAAGTGGGAAAAGACACAGACATTTTTCAAAAGAAGACCTACAGGCCAGGCACAGTGGCTCATGCCTGTAATCCTAGCACTCTGGAAGGCCAAGGTAAGTGGATTGCTTGAGCTCAGGAGTTCAAGATCAGCCTTAGCAAACAGTGAGACCCTATCTCTACAAAAAATAGAAAACCTAGCGGAGCAGAGTGGCAGGCACCTGTAGTCCCAGCTATTCAGGAGGCTGAGGCAAAAGGATGGCTGGAGCCCCAAAATTTGAGGTTGCTGTGAGCTATGACACCAGGTTACTCTATGCAAGGCACTGTCTCTGCCCTGTCTCAAAAAAAGAAAACATACAAATGGCCAAAAAACATATGAAAAAATGCTCAACTTCACTTATCATCAGAGAAATGCAAATTAAAATGGCCACTATCAAAATGTTAAAAAACAGTAGATGTTGGCAAGAATGCAGTGACAAGGACATGCTTATACACTATTGGTGGAAATGTGAATTAGAGAAACCTGGATGGAAAACAGTCTGGGAGATTCCTCAAGGACTAAAAATAGATCTACCATTCGATTCTGTATCCCATAGCTGGATATCTGCCCAAGGGAAAAGAAATCATCATGTCACATCACCATTCACAATGGCAAACATAAAGAACCAATCTAAGACTCTATCATTGATGAGTGGATAAAGAACATGTGGTGTGTGCCATAGAATATGTGTATACCATGGAATCCTGTCCAGCCATAAAAAAGAATGAAATCCTATCTTTTGCAGCAATATGAATGGAACTAGAAGCCATTATCTTATGCAGAATAACTCAGAGACAGAATGTCAAACACTGCGTGTCCTCCCTTATAAGTGAGAGCTGAATAAAGAGTACACACAGAAATAGAGAGTGGAATAACAGACACTGGAGACTCAGAAGTGCCAGAAGAGGAAGGGGGAAAGGGCTAGGTGGGAGTGTGGCAATTAATGTACCACTGGCCATTAAAGAGTCCTGTCCTTCTCAGAAGTCAGTATTGACCTGGCTCTAGGTCAATAGAAGTGGGGCGTGGGATGAGAAATTACCTAAGGGTACTATGTGCACTAACTGGATGAGAGTTATGCAAAACGTCCAGACTTCACCACTGTACAATAAATCCATGTAACAAATGGATTTATTGTACATGCACATGTACCCCACAAATCAATTTCAAAAATAATGTGTATTTGGGACACAAGGACTACATTTTCTTTTTTCATTTCTATTTTCTTGGAATTTCTCAGAATCCCAGCTCAGCCAGTGATATTCTTTCTTGCCTTCTGGTGTTGGGATTGATGTATTCTCTATTACCTTTTCTGCTGCTCCATAGGTTTGGACAATGGCAGATCGCTATTTCTGTCATCAGAATGATCTCTGGATGTAAATATTGTATCATTTTCCACCTTAACATATCTCAATGATTCTCTCGCCCATCCTCTGTCCTAAGAGGCCCTTTATCATGAGGTATCTACCACTTGTCCAGCTTTTCTTAGCACCCTTTCCCCGGATCCCAGTTCTCATGTCTGAGCTACCTATGTTCTGCAGACAGACCGGATTTCACTGGTCCTTGGATTCTGCTATTCTTTATCACTTCAGTAGTTATGTCCATATTATCAGTTAGATTTGATTTAACATGCAACCACCTATAGGAACCTTTCCCTGACTTCTCAAATGGGGTTAGATGCACCCCATCTAAACTTCCATGGCAGCCTTTGATTGTTCCTTGTGCTTCTTATGCTGGGTAGCAAGTTGCTTTCTTTATTTGCTCCTTAACTTTTGGACCTGTATGCTATATGAAGGGCAGGAAGTACATATAATCACTGTAAACATCCTGATGTAAAGAACTGCAATTGATTCTTATCTGTATACTTTCTAGGACCTAATATAATGCCTTAAATACAGCTATTATTAAAAGTGGGAGCTTTATAATTTATAATTCCAAAGGCATAGAAACAACCCCACCACCCATTGACCCATAAATGGATTAATAAATTGTGATGTATGTATACCCTGGAATACTATTCAATCATAAAAATGATAAGACTTTACATCTTTTATATTTACCTGGATGAAGTTGAAGAACATTCTCCTTAGTAAAGTATCTCTAGAACAAAAAAGCAAGTATCCCATATACTCAATAACTAATTTGAAACTAGTGAATCAACAACTATAGGCCAACCTGAGAGAAAAACACAACTAAATTCAAGAAGGGGAGTCCAGTAAGCTCCCACCTAACAGGTGCAATGTAGGGGTATATGGCACACTTCCTGGGTCAAGGATCCAACCACAACTTGGACTTTACCTAACAAATACAAAAAATGTAACCTAATCATAGGGACTCTTATATTAATCCAGAAAAAAAACACAGGGGCTTTGGAGTAAGGCAGACTTCTATTCAAAGTCTATTCTATTCTATAGAATAGCAGTTCTGTGTGGGACTAGCTATTTATGTAGAGGGGTCAGTGCAAAATGAAAATACTAGCCCTAACTGACATGGGGAAGTCAATCTCTTCTTCCCACAAGTCCACTGAACCAACCCACAACTGACACTCCCTAGGTGTTCCTATCCCTGCCCCTCTGGGAGTGGCTGGTGCCTGAATTGGGACAAGTAAGTAGCTCTTTCCATGGCACTGTCCACACAAGGCTGAGACTAATGCCTTGCCCAACATTGAGACACCGAAGGACACCCTCCCTCCCCTGTGTGTGCACCTGAGCCCTGCGGGTGTCTGAGGGCAGTGGGTAGATAAGTTATCTAGAGATGATTTCCCCTGAAGACAGCTGCTTCCCTGGTCATAGAGTCACAAAAAATTTCAGGAACGGGGAAGACAGGAGAAGCCCAGTGGTATCAGACTAAGTGATAGGAGCAGGACCATTTCTGAGCTGAGACTCCAAGGCCCTGGTGCGCCCTTCATCATGGCCTCAGACATTACTTATAAAATACAAATTCAATGATAAGGTAATTAAGAATTTCAAGAGAACACCACAGAACATCAGCCTAAGCACAGGGCCCTTCCTGTACAGCTCGTTATGAAGCCAGCCCTGACTCTATGACCTAAGGAAAGTTCACCTATATAATGGGCCTGATGGAACAACCCTACTTCACCAGGTTGTAGTGAGCCTTACGAAGTAACAACCAAAGTGGTAGCAAAGCACTCTTGGTGTTTTTATGAGAAGTTAAATGGACACTCTGTTTTATGGACACCCTGTATACCTACTATTTGAAAAAAGGACTCCCGATAGAATTTTTTCAATGAACTTTTTGGGTAATGTTTTAAAATGTTTTCAAAGTTTACTGAGTTATTCAACCCTAAACCCTATTAGAATATGTTTTGAGTTGGCTGTGACATGAAGGAATGGCCATGGGATAATTTCACAATTTAGCCTACACCTGAGTGATTGTCCTGAGGTGCTTAGAAAACTATTTCCTGAGCTCAATAATCACAACATCTGGAGATAAAATCTGGAAATTTATGTTTCCGCCAAGTTTTCCAGGTGATTAATATATGTACAAATTTCTTCCTTGACATTTCTTGCACAGTCCTCTTACATTCTACCTCTCCCATTTTGCTGTATAAGCAGCCCTCCATATCTGAGGGTTCCTCATTCACAGATTCAACAAACTCAGAAAATATTTTGAGGGGAAAAACCAAGTTTAATCAATTTTAAAAATACAATAACAAAAAGTATAACAACTGCTTACATAGCATCAAATTGTTTTAGGTATAGATGTGATCTAGAGATTACAATGATTTAAAGCACATGGGAAGATGTGCACAGGTTATACGCAAATACCGTCCCATTTTCTAAAATGAACTCAAGCAAAATAGGATTTGGGTATCTGAGGGGATCCTGGACCAGCTCTCCAGAGGATACCAAGAAGCAACTATCATTTATCTGTCCATCCATCCAAACCTTAATCTATCCATCAGTTGGTCCAACTTCTTATTTTTTCTTAAGGTACCTTGAAGTAGATTGAAGCCTTCAGTGTACTTTATTCCCAAATACTCCAAGACATATACCATAAGAATCCAGTATTTGTTTATAGTTCTTTTTTTCTTTTGAGGTAAATTTACATACAATGAAATTAATAGATTTTAGGTGCACATTTAAGAGACCTCCACAGATGCACATACCTAAGATATAAAATATTACCATTGCTCCTTGCCAGTAAATAGACATGCCCAGTCTCTCAGACCCAACTGGTGCACAGATCAGATATATTTTCTCAACATAGATTTGTTTGCCTGTTTTAGAACTTCATGTAAAGAAATCCTTTAGTGATACACCTTGATGTAAAGCTCCTTTTATTCAGCATGTTTTCTGAGATCTTTTCATCTTGCTGCATGTACCAGTAATTTGTGCCATCTTACTGCTGTACGGTCTCTCACTATATTAATCTCCTACCATTGAAGTTTATTCCTTATCCTGCCAATAGACACCTGTGCTGTTTCCAGTTTGAGGCTGTTATAAATAAAGCTGCTATGAATATTTTCCCCAAGTCTTTTTGTGAACTTTAGGTTTTTATCTCCCTTGGATTAACACTTTATAGTGGAATTTCTGGGTCACAAAGTAGGTGTATATTTAATTTCATAAGAAAATGGAGTTCTTTTTTTCAAAGTTGTTGAGTTATTTTATACCCTCGCCAACGATATTCAAGAGTGCAAGTTTTTCCTCCTTCTCCTCAAAACTTGTTATTGTCAGTCTTTTCATCTATTTTTTTTTACATATACATGTGTTTATTTGGTTTCCACTTTTTGCCTTCACAAAATCAAAAAGGCTTAAAATTTAATAACAGTAACAACATTTAAGATAAGAACCAAAATCCTCATAAAGAATGAACAAAGATAACTACAATCAGAAAAGAAATCAGCTTATTGGTGTAACGAAATATTGAGCAATAATAATAATAATGCAAAAAAAGTAACATTCACATTGTCAAATAAGTGTATGTCTATTATAGAATGCTTTGAGGTTCAGTATGGAGTCATCAGTTAACTTCTTATTATTTTTTTACAAAGTCTCAAAAAATAGACAACTAATATTTATAAATAAAAATAGAAGATAATTTCAAAAAACAGATCATGTCAAATCTTATAGACAACAGAAAAAGAAGAAATATTCAAAATCGTTCTACTTCGTCTGGATATACTTGATATTGAAATTGGAAGAAATATATTATTATAAAGGGAAATTACAAACTTATTTCACTTATAAATGAGGATGCAATATCCTAAACAATATATCAACAAGTTGAATTAAAAATTAATGTTTAAGTATGTACTTTGGTCAAAATTAAATCCAATTTATGTAAGAATTAGTCACTATTTTCTTTTCTTTTCTTTTTTTTCTTTCCCTTTCCCTCACCCCCCCTCCTTCTCTGTCTGCTCTCCTCTTCCCCCATGCCCTACTGCATCATTAATTGTCCTCATATCAAAGTTGAGTGCATAGGATTCATGTTTCTCCATTCCTGTGATGTTTCACTAAGAATAATGTGTTCCACCTCCATCCAGGTTAGTACAAATGCTGCAAAATCTCCATTTTTTTAAGTGGCTGGATACTATTGCAATGTAGACATATACCACAGCTTGCCAATCCATTCCTGGGTTGAGGAGCACTTAGGCTGTTTCCACATTTTAGCAATTGTAAATTGAGCTGCAATAAACAGTCTAGTACAAGTGTCTTTATAATAAAAGGTTTTTCTTTTCCTTCTGGATAGATGCCCAGTAATGGTACTGCAGGATCAAATGGGAGGTCTAGCTTGAGTTCTTTGAGGTTTCTCCATACTTCCTTCCAAAATGGTTGTATTAGTTTGCAGTCCCACCAGCGGTATTAAAGTGTTCCTTTCTCTCCACATCCGCACTGGCATCTGCAGTTTTGAGATTTTGTGATATAAGCCATTCTCGCTGGGGTTAAATGATATTTCAGGGTGGTTTTAATTTGCATTTCTCTAATAATTTAGGGATGATGAGCATTTTTTCATGTGTTTGCTAACCATTCATCTGTCTTCTTTAGAGAAGGGTCTGTTCATCTCTCATCCCCATTGATGAATGAATTGTTGGTTTTTTTCTTGTGGATTAATTTAAGTTCTGTATAAATCCTAGTTATTAAGCTTTTGTCTGATTCAAAATATGCAAATATCCTTTCCCATTGGGTAGTTTGTCTATTTGCTTTGGTTGTTATCTCCTTGGATGTACAGAAGCTTTTCAGTTTAATTAAATCACATTTGTTTATTACTGCTGTTGTTACTATTGCCATGGCAGTCTTCTTCATAAAGTCTTTCCACAGGCCAATATCTTCCAGTGTTTTTCCTATTCATTCTTTGATGATTTTTATTGTTTCATGCCTTAAATTTAAGTCCTTTATCCATCTTGAATCAATTTTTGTGAGTGGAGAAAGGTGCGGGTCCAGTTTCAGTCTTTTATATGTGGATATCCAATTCTCCCAGCACCATTTGTTGAAAAGAGTCTTTCCCCCAGTGGACATTCTTGTTTGGTTTATCGAAGATTAGGTGGTTGTAAGTTGTTGATTTCATTTCCAGGTTTTCTATTTGATCCCAATGTCTATGTCTCTATTTTTGTGCCAGTACCATGGTGTCTTGACCACTATGGCCTTGTAATACAGCCTAAAATCTGCTATGGTGATATCCCCAGCTTTGTTTTTATTTCTAAGAACTGCCTTAGCTATACGGGTTTTTTTCTGGTTTCATACAAAATGCAGAATCATTTTTTCCAAGTCTTGAAAATAGGATGTTGGTATTTTAATAGGGATGGCATTGAATCAGTAAATTGTTCTGCGAAGTATAGACATTTTAACCGTGTTGATTCTTCCCAGCCATGAGCATCGTATGTTCTTCCATTTGTTAAAGTCCTCTGCTATTTCCTTTCCTAGGGTTTCATAATTTTCTTTGTAGAGGTCTTTCACCTCTTTTGTTAGTTATATTCCTAAGTATTTCATTTTCTTTGGGGCTATGGTGAAGGGAGTTGTGTCCTTAATTAGCCTCTCATCTTGACTGTTATTGCTGTATACAAAGGCAACTGACTTGTGGACATTGATTTTTATATCCTGAGACATTGCTGTATTTTTTGATGATTTCCAAGAGTCTTGTGGTTGAGTCTTTGGGGTTCTCTAAGCATAAGATCATATCATCAACAAAGAGGGAGAGTTTGACCTCCTCTGCTCCCATTTGAATGCCCTTCATTTTCTTGTCTTGTCTAATTGTATTGACTACAACTTCCAGCACTACGTTGAATAGTAATGGTGACAGAAGACCACCTTGTATAGGTCCAGTTCTGAGAGGAAAAGCTTTCAGTCTTACTCCATTTAGTAAAATAGTAGCTGTGGGTTTGTCATAGATAGTTTCGATCAGTTTAAAAAATGTGCCACCTACACCTATACTCCTCAGTGTTCTAATTAGAAAAAGATGCTGGATTTTATCAAATTCTTTTTCTGCATCTATTGAGAGAATCAGATAGTCTTTGGTTGTGCTACTATTGATACGGTGAATAACGTTTATGGACTTGTGTATATTAAACCAGCCTTGCATCCCTGGGATGAAACCTACTTGGTCATGATGTACAACTTTTTTGATGATATTTGATGATAAGCTGTAATCTATTGGCTAGGATTTTGTTGAGAATTTTTGCATCTATATTCATTAGTGAAATTGGTCTGAAATTCTTTTTAGTTGGGCATTTTCCTGGTTTTGGTATCAGGGTGATGTTTACTTCATAGAACGTGTTGGGGAAGATTCCTTCCTCCTCAATTTTTGAGAATAATTTCTGCAGTATAGGAATAAGCTCTTCTTTGAAGGTTTGATAGAATTCTGGTGTGAACCATCCAGACCAGGGCATTTTTGTGTTGGGAGATTTTTTTATTGTTTCTTTGATCTCAGTGCCTGAAATTGGTCTGTTCAGGAGATCTATTTCATCTGGGCTAAGTCTAGGGAGAGGGTGTGATTCCAAATATTGATCAATTTCCTTCACATTATCAAATTTCCAAAAGCGTAAAGTTTTTGGTAGTATTCAGAGATATTCTTTTGTATTTCTGTAGCATCAGTTGTTATTTCCCCTTTATCATTTCTGATTGAGGTTACTAGAGATTTTACCTTTTTATTTCTAGTTAGTCTGGCCAAAGGCATATCTATTTTGTTTATTTTTTCAAAAAAAACACAACTCCTTGTTTCATTAATTTTCTGAATGATTTCTTTGTTTTCAATTTCATTGATCTCTTATTTAATTTTGGATATTTCTTTTCTTCTACTGAGTTTAGGCTTAGATTGTTCTTCTTTTTCCAATTCCATCAGATGGCTTGTGAGTTTGTTGATACACTCTCTTTCTGTTTTTTGAATGTGGGCTTCTAAAGCAATAAATTTTCCTCTCAGGACTGCTTTTGCTGTATCCCATAGATTTGGGTAGTTTATGTCTTCATTGTTGTTATACTCTAGGAAGTTAATTATTTCCTTTTTTATTTCTTCCTGCACCCAAGTGTCATTCAGCATAAGGTTGTATAACTTCCATGTCTTTGTGTGAGGTTGAGCATTCTTGTTGGAGTTGAGTTCCGCTTTTAGTGCCTTGTGGTCTGAAAATATGCAAGGTAGAATTTCAATTCTTTGATCCTGCTGAAGTTTGTTTTGTGTCTTAGGATATGATCAATTTTGGAGAATGTTCCATGGTATGATGAGAAGAATGTATATTCTATATCTTTGGAATGGAGTATTCTATATACATCTATCAAGCACAGTTGTTCTAAAGTCTCATTTAAATCTCTAATATCTTTATTTAATTTCTGCTTAGAGGATCTGTCCAGCTGTGAGGTAGGGGTGTTAAATTCTAAATATTTATGCACCCAATTTAAACACTCCCAGATTCTTGAAACAGACCTTGCTTAGTCTGAGCAATATGATATCCTATAACACCATAATAACAGGGGACTTTAACACTATGATTTTTTTTCAGAATGCCATTTACCTCAAAGTATTCACAAATTCTCCTTTTTTTGGTAAATATCCATCAGATTGTCTTCTGGAATGGTAGTAAAAGCACATAGTGAACCCTCTTCCCAGTGACAAATTCATTTCAGTGCTGAAAATTATTTTTTACAAAATTAAAAATCTTGGCTCAGCACCTGTGGCTCAAGGAGCTAAGACGCCAGCCACATACATCTGAGTTGATAGTTTCAAATCCAGCCCAGGCCCACCAAACAACAATGACGGCTGCAACCAAAAAATAGCTGGGTGTTGTGGCGGGCGCCTGTAGTTCCAGCTACTTGGGAGGCGGAAGCAGGAGAATCCAGGAGTTGGAGGTTGCTGTGAGCTGTGATGCCATAGCACTCTACTCATGGTGACAGCTTGAGGCTCTGTCTTGGGGAAAAAACAAAAGAAAGAAAATTAAACATTTTGGAAATTTTCCTAATGGTATACATAAAATGGAGAGACATTGAAAAGTATACTAAACCTTGGTAAGACAGTGAGATTATGTGACATTTGTGCCATAATATTCTTCATCTATCTCTTCCCTCCCCACCTTAGCATGATAGAAACTCTACTGCAGACATGTGCAGCCAAGAGGATGGGTATCTTCCTTCCATAGCTTGCAGTCTAGAGCTACTGTTTAATCCCAGGAGATGCTGCCATTGGCATCTCCTGTCCGCTGTCTCCCCTGCTTGTGGTGCAAAAGCTTCATTCTGGGCAAGTGTTGCCAAGAGGACTGGTCTCCTTTCCCCTACAAGGTGCTTTCTCTTGCAGTAGGAGCTCTATTCAGGCATGGCCGGCCAAGAATCTGGGGCCATCTTGCTTATATGTTGGGAGTTACCCTCCAGGTAGAGCAAGCTGAGACCAGGTCTGACATCCTTGCCTAAAGTTCTACCCATAGAACAAGAATGTCTGTCTTGAGAGAAGCAGCCATTGTCCCCACCTCTCACTCCATTGCACTGAAACAGAGATTCTGCCTCATGAGACAGGCAGGGCATAATAATGAAGAGCTCCACAGGTCATCCCAAAGGGGATGTACTTTATTTAGAACAAAAAGTGGGGAAGTTCATGCTTAGAGGTATTTTCAAAAACAATGAAGATCTTTGGCCAGTGACTAATAAGTAGTGGCACACTTAGTCTGGTAGGTCCATGATACTCAAGCTGGTAGAGCTATGATACTCATATCACAAGTAAAATGGTAAACTGACTCAAAGTTTAAGTGGGACGTCCAGAAGAAAAAGACAGTTAGGAAGAGAGATTTTGGCAAAATTTGGCAAAATTCTGCCCTTGAAAATGGGCCCTACCTTAATTGAATAAACCAGTGGATCAACTTATGCTCCAGTGCATTCTCAAAAACAATAAGGAAATCAGGTAATAATTAGCATAGACTGACAGCTGGGTGTAAGTGATATCAATATGGATATACCAGTTCTTATCCAGGAAGACTGTGCATGCCCAAGGCTGACCCCTCTGAGTAGTGATATAAAATAGTCCACTTATTAAATAAAAAGCAAGCAAGAATACAATAAAATTAAGTAAGATAAAAATTATTAACTTTTTACTAAACTTTACATTTTAAATTATTAATTTTTAACTATAAAAATTAAGTGAGATATCCACTTAACAGGGAAAAACAGCAGGTCATATAAACTTTCCTGGAAAGGAGCCTAGAGTTAGCAAAGACTTCAAAGCAGAGATCATAAATATCTTCAAAGAAATAAAGGAAAATATGCTTGCAGATTGATGGAATGCATTTTGGTTATGTCTTATTACATGCAAAGTATTAATAAAGAGATAAAAAATGAAATGACAAAAAAGAGCTCAATGTAAGTTGTGGAATTAGAAAAATATGATAACTAAAATGAAAAATTTACTAGAACATGGTGTAAGCTAGTAGAAGAAAAATATCAGCAACTCAAAACCAAATAAATAGAGATTAAACAATCTGAAGATCAGGGAGGAAAAAGGTGAAAAAACGAACAGAACATCAGGGAAACATGGGACAACATTAAGCACAGAAAATATACGTAATATGAATTCCAGAAAGAGAAGATAGAAAAAAGAGCAGAAAAATATTTAAATAATATCCACAAACTTTCCAAATATGATGAAAAATATTAACCTATACATCCAAGAAGTTCAAAGAACTCCATGTAGAATGAGTATAAAAATATCGGTAGCTTGACACATGATATTAAGAAGCTGAAAGCATACATGTATTTAAAAAAAAAAAAAAAAAGATAGAATGGACTCTGCTGAAACAGCGAATAAAATCCTAAATCTTAAAAAAAAAAAAAAAAAAAAAAAAAAAAAGAAGCTGAAAGCTAAAGTCATGAAGAAATTTTGAAAGCAGGAAAAAAAAAAGATTGATCACTTATGAGGTATCTTTGTCTGTCTTGTGTTGCTATAACAGAATCCCATATACTGGGTAATTTATAAGTAATAGAAGTTTATTTGACCCATGATTCCAGAGGCTGGGAAGTCAAAGATCAAGGGACCACGTCTAGAGGGAGCCTTCCTGCTGCACTGTTACATGATGGAAGGCATCACATAGTGAGAGAGGGTGAGAGCATGCAAGACAGAGAGAAAAAGGGGGCTACACTCTTGGGATAAGTAACCATCTCTCATGATTATGGCATTGTCCATTCATGGGAGCAGAGCCTGTGTCACCTAATCACTGATTAAAGGTTCCACCTTTTAATATCATCACAACAGCAATTAAATTTCAGCATGGATTTTGGAGGGGATAGACCACAGCATGAGGGAACTTCAATGAGATCAACAAGTAAGATCTCATCAAAAGCAATGAAGGCCAAAAGGCATTGGGACAATATAGTCAAAAGCTTAAGAAAAACAAGTGCCATTTACTAATTCTACATTCAGCAGAGTTATTTTTTTTTAAAATGAAATAATGACATTTCACATACCAAAAGTAAAATAATGACATTCCCAGTAAACAAAAACTGAGGGAATTTGTTGCTATCAGACTCATCTAAGAGGAAATACTAAAGGAAGTTCTTGAGGCTGAAAGCAGGTGATACTAGATTCAAGTTCACAGAAAGAAGCAAAGACCATTGGTAGAGGTAATTTTGAAGGTAATTATAAAAAACTGTAAAATTGACTATTTCCAGTTCTTTCTTCTCTTAACTGATTTAACAAGAAATTGTATAAATAAGACAGCATGTAATTGTCTTGTTAGGCCTATAATGTATAGACAGGTAATATATTTGAATATAACAACATGAAGCTGGTGGATGAAAACTAAGGTATTTTAAAATAAAGAAATATCACATAAAATCTCAAATATACAAGAACTAAAGAGAACTAGAAATAGCAAACATAAAGTTAATATTAGGAATTTCATAAATATGTGCTTGCCCTCTTCTCAGCTTCATTAAAGACATAAAATTACACAAAATAATAATTACAACAGTGTATTGTTAAGCTTATAATGTACATACATGTGATATGTCTAACAATAATAGAACCAAAAGGGAGAAGAAGGGATAGAGCTACACAAGAATGAAGTTTCTTTAGCTCACTGAAGTTAAGGTAGTACAAAAGTTAAGGTGCATTTTGAAAGTCTTAGAGAAATTCAAAATATACAATTAAAAAATCATTGAAGAGAATTGTACATTCCTGGTAGTATTGTAAATCATACATTCTTGGTAGTATTGTAAAATGTTCTTGCCATACTAGAAAACAGTTTGGCAATTTTTCCAAATGTTAAATGTAGAGTTGTCATATGGCCCAGAAATTTCTCTGCTGCCTGTTTACCCCAGAGGAAAAAAAAAATACATACATTTACACAAAAATATATATACAGATGTTCATAGAATATCATTTATGATAGGAGTTCAAAGGTTTCAGCCCTCTTGCCTGCTGATTCTCCAGGCAGGGATGGTCTTGATGACATTCCTGGCAGGTAATGGCAACATTGCCAGTGTCTGGATGACATTACCCTGTCTGGGCTGCCTCCAAGCTCCTTTCGTCTTCATTGTTCTAGATAAGGAGCCACAGGGATGGCCTGCCTTCATGCTTTACCCTGAATTGGAGGCCTGCAAAGAGATCAGCCTGTCTACCTCCCACAGAAATTAAATACTATGAACTTTTTGATACAGTTATCTCCACTTTTTGCTCTGAACATCTATGGATACACATTCATTTTTAGCATAGTCAAAATCACACCATATATAAAATGATATGGCTTGTTTTAAAAATTTCACATTATCTCCTGAGTAATTCTCCATGGCACTGTGCTTCAGAAACATAATAGCTGCTTAATATTTGCTCTTAAGTATACATCGTGATTTATTTAGTTATCTTACTTTTGGACGTTTAAATGAATTCAAGGTTTTTTCCTCCAAGAAAAGTGCTATAAATGTAAATCTTCATCTGAATTTGGCACTTTACTTACAAGATACAGCTAGAACATATAGACGTTTAAAAGGTTCTTAAGGTATACGAAGTATAGCCAAATTATTATCCCAAAAGGTTACATTAATTTATATCAACAAATCCAAAAATTGTAGCAGTGAAAGGTAAGAATCAGAAAATCTACGTACTTACTAAGTGCTTAGTGTGTAGCCCAGGTTCTCAAAAGAAACAGAACCAACAGGACGTGTGTGTGTGGTGCATGCACTTGCATGCACACAGGGATATGGACTAAGATATACGTTGTTGCAGGAACAGAGAGGCGAGGGAACAGCAGCTTTGCCTTAGGTGCAAGCTCGCTCCTATAATTTTTAGGGGATGCAAGAAACAGACTACACAACTCAAGATGGTGTGTAGCAAATCATCTTTATTTCAGGCCACCTTATATACACTGGTGGTCATGTACACACTTAATCTATGATCTACAAATTTTACCATTACCTTAACTTCTACTATCTAAAATTAACTTGTGGGGAAACATCAAATCTACAAATCAACACAATACCTTCTGCTTTTACATTCTTCTCAGACATGCGTCAGCTCTTGAACAAAGTACCTATATAAAGATCACAAAGAGCTACAGGGGAACTGGGGAAATGAAACCCCTCAAGCACATACTTAATTAACCTAAAATGGATTTATAATTCTGTTTCTCCACAGAGCAGAGACCTTTAGGCCCCTAAGACAATATGTGCAAAACATATGTCATCCTCTGATCCGTATTACCAGGGGAGGGTTGTCAGCCCCTAACCTCCTGGGTTTAACAGGTGCATAACTTCAGAGTCACTGTTTTTATAGACTTTTACCTCTGAACAAACAGCTTCTGTGTATCCTCAGGGGAGCCCAGCTCTCTTTGCTTGTGTTAGCAAAAGCCATTTTAACCCATTAAAGGCTCACTTATGTGTGGCTTATGTAGGGTGGTCTTCTTACCCTACATACGTGCAGAAACAAGGAGAGGGGACAAGGAGAGGTTGAGGTTGCAATTTTAAGAGACTGGCATGTGCAGTAGTGGAAATAGTGGAGATTTGGCCAGTCCAAAGTTTGATGGATAATGTTGGCAGGTAGCAAAGCCAGGGAAGAGTTGCAGTTTGAATCCCAAGGCAGTCTGCTGGCATAATTCCTTCTTGCTCAGGGGAAGTCAGTCGTTCCATCCAGGCCTTTAATTTCTTGGATGAAGCCCTCCCACTCTGTGGAAGATAATCTGCCACCAATTTAAATGTTAATCTTATCCAAAAATCACCTTCTCAGAAACATCCAAAATAAAGTTGATCAAATATATGGGTATTGTGTTTCAGCTGAGTGGACATGTAAAATTCACCATCACACTAAGTGTGTTTTGCACACAAAGTGAATGCTCTCTGCTTTGCTGAAGATGGAGCAATGAAATATCTACCTTAAGAAACTGGGGGAAGAGGAGGCGGAGCATGATGGCAGACGGGATGGATGTCATAATTCTCCCAAACCTTCAGGTGAGTGAGAGGTTGACTGGATCTTCCCCCCTGGGGAAAGTTGATGTGGACAGGCAGCAAGGGGTGTACAATGAGAGGCTGGATTCCTGAACTTCAAATCTAAGCTGGAGCTGTGGAATCTGCTAGAGAATTTTTCATGCCACTGTTGAAGGGGCACCAGCAGCGGCAGCAACTGGCAGCCCCTCCCCCACAGAGAACTGCAGCTCCCAGTTCGTGGGGAAAGTGGACGTTTTGTAGAAAGATCAGTGAAGTGTAGACTCCTGAGAGGAATTTCACAACCAGAGGGGGTGCCGTTCAGAGCGGCAGGGGGCTAGACAGCCTGATAGAAAATTAGGGGGAAAGGATCTCACCCAGGAACACACATATTTGGAAATGGCAACCCGCCACAGGCACCTTTTTCCAGAACAGCAGGTGTGAATAAACGGATTTGATCATTCCGCAGTGGTGTATACTGGCAGTTCCGGGTGTGCAGCAATCGAACAGATTGCAAGACTCAAAAACATAATCTGGAGTCGAGGACGGAAAAATCTCCCCGCTGCTGCTGAAACTGCAGGTGCCAGTGGCAACCATTCCCTCCCCCACGGAAGATTGCAACTTCCATCCTTAAATTTAGACCCCCTTAAATCAGAGCTCACGGGACACACACACACAAACAAACGCAAGCATAAAAACCAAGAATTGTGCCAGCTTGCCTCTCAGTAATCAAGGTTGTGTTGCTGTACCTGGAACCCTATTTCTTCCAGATCGATGCTATTCTGTTAAGCTCTTTTGTCTTTGCTAAAAATACACTCCAGAGAGGCTGCCCCACTAGTTCATCCAGCATGTCCAGAAAGGCCTGAACCTGAGCAGGAGTCGAGCTTATCTTAGGGTCAGCTGGAACTCCCTGGTACAGAGGCTTTGCCTACCTACCTGAGATTGAAATGCCAAGCCCAGAGTGCCTGACAGGGACACTCAGAAGCCCTGCATCTTATGCTTGATCTTGCCTCCATGGTCCATCCTTCCCTGACATTACGTGCAGCACCTGCATTAAGGGTGGGGTCCTATCCTGGGCCTGCATGCCCAGGGCCATGCTCTGTCCCCCACTCTGTCTGGCATTCTGGCAAGGCCTGTGGGCTGTGCTTCCAGGATGCCACTGCAGCCAGCTGCTGGCAGGCTTTGGCCAATGGGAGGCACTGGCCAGGAAGACAGAGAAACCAGGGCATTTCTCCTGGGTATCGTGGCAGTGACTGCATCTCCTTCATGTCCAGACAGGGCTACCATAGTTCCCACTTCCACAGGCCACCCCTTTGCCTGGCTCGACGTGGACCCTCTCCTGCCTCCTCTCTCCAGCCTTGGGGTGGGGGGCTTCCTTCTACTCTCACCTCTGGTTGCCTCTCTGTCCCCCACTCGGCATCTGAGCCATTCATCACCTGTATATCCAACTGTCTCCAAGGAAGAACTCCCGTATTAAATATTTAACTGATTTCATTTGCTGGCTAAAAGATGATTAGTGTCAACACCTAAGAAAAATTAAAACTAAAAAAGATCACTCTTTATACCATGGTTGTTGAGATAATTACTAATGATAAACTTTCATCATTTTAAATCTTGCCTCTGGGCTCAGTGCATGAAACGTGCAGCTCCAATAGCGGACACTTCGGGTCCCTATGAATTTTCAGCTGTGGATAGGTGATGTGTTGTGCTTTTGTTTCAGCCAGACACTAGGGTGCATCATTTTAAAATTCTATGCATTCCCTGATGCAGACTTAATCTTCAGAGACACCTTGAGTCTCCCAGCTATGCTCCTACTCTTAGCTCCTTGAGAATCTTCCTACAACACAGTGGCCTGAAGGAGGCATTCATTAATAAAAACACAAATCTGGGGCGGTTCCTGTGGATCAAGGAGTAGGGCACCAGCCCTATATACTGGGGGGGTTCAAGCCCAGCCCCAGCCAAAACTGAAAAAAAAAAATATGATCTTGTTGCTCCCCTACTCAAAGCCTTCTAATGACTTCCCATTGCACTTGGAATAAAATCCAAACGGCAACCCATGCTTGGCCTGGGCCTGTGACATGTGACTCTTGCCTTCCCCCTCCCTCCAAAACTCTGACCCCTGCCCCTCCCATTGGCTCTTTCCTGGTTATCATACTCCCCAGCTCACTTGTGACTTGGAGTCCCCATGATAGAGTCCTGTCCATCTCCAGAACTTCCCATAACTCACTCCTCTCACCATTCAAGTCCAACTATATCACCTCCCTAACCTCAGTCATTTTGTATCTTTACACCTGTCTTTGTTTTCCATAGCACCATCAATCAACAAAAACTAGCTGGTTCACGAAGGTGGAGCAAGATGGCGGCCGACTAACAGCTTTCTTGCAACTGGGCATGGTGAGACTGGGGAGAGAAGACTTCAGGCATCTCTGAATGGCGGGATCTGCCCAGAAACATCCCTTTGGGAACACAGGGAGACAGCATGAGACTTCTGGACCCCTAAGGAAGGCAAAAGCAGTGGAGATCTGGCAAGTGGTTGCGTGTGTTTGTTCAGTCTAATCCTGCTGGCAGCTGTGGGTGTAGCAGCAGTGAGATTGCAAACTGGAAAGGCCTTACCTGTGAGCTGTTCGGGTTTCTTTTGGACTTGGCACTCAGTTGAACTGCCTTGGGAGAACTTGGGCAAGAGCACAGAGGTTTTTGAGTGTTGTCTGGGGCCCCAGACTGAGCCACTGAGCCAGATGGAGCTACCAGAGTTTGATTGTAGGCTGTGTGGAGCCACTGTGGGAGAACTTCCCTGGCAAACTCCACCCTCAGGGTCGCAGAACCAGCATTGGGGCAGGGGGAGCAACTAATCTAGTGACTGAGTGGCCTAAAGGCAGGGACTGAGATGTTTTGCAGCCTTAGACCTCAGAGGCATAGGGTGAGACCAGTTTTGGCACACTGGGTAAGTGGATAGCCACTTAAGGAGTGATCCCAGCCACAAGCTCTTTCCTGGGAAGCTTCTGCTTAGCCCAAGTTAGCAATTTAAAGTACCTTCTAAGCAAGCTAAGGAGGATTTAGGCTCTCCACCCTGTGGGGTTTGAGAAATCATTAGAGGCCTCCGGTCTCCATTTTGTAAAGCCGTATCAACATTGTGATTAACATATCATACCCCAGAAGATCACCTCTTGCCCAGACAATATCAGCAAGATATATATACTGCTTTGTTTTTGGTTTTGTTTTGATTTTTGTTTGTTTGTTTTTGTTATTGTTTTGTTTTTAATGTCAACGTTTTCCTTAAAGATTTTTCTTTACTTTTTTCTTTCTTTCTTCATTTTTCTAGTTTAAATATAATTTCCCATTGTTGCCTTTTTCAACAATTAGAACTTCAATTTTGCTAGTGTTTCTACCCATATTAATTGTTTTTTTCCCCAATTTCATCCCATAAAGTTCTCAGTTTGCTTGTTTTGGTTTGATTTATTGCATTTTTGTCTTTCCTTTCTACTTGGTGGAGGTGGGGTACTGTGTCCAAACAGGCTGGCAAAGAGCCGCTGACCTAACCACCCAACCCGACACCTGCAGAGGTTGGGGGTTCTTAAGGTTGGGTCAAAGTACCATACTGTGCACCTATATTGCTCCTGTCACCCTCTTTCTGTGCCTCTCTTCTTTTGGTCAATAGTTGCTTCTACCCACCCTCTCTCCTTTCTCCTTTTTCTTTTCTTTTCTTTCTTTCTTTTTCTTTTCTCTTTCTTTCTTTTTTCCCTTCTTGCTCTTCAATCTTCTCATCCTTCTGGTCCTGTACCAAAAGGACTCATCGAAATCCTAGTCCAGAGGCACGGCAACTTAAAGAGCAGGAGGAAGTCAAAGGAAAATTAGGGCAAGGAAACAGATAAAAGAAATCACTCATGAGGAAGAATCAGCAGAAAACTCCTGGCATCATGAAAAACCAGTCCACAGAAACCCCCCCAAGGGGCTGAGAGGTAGATACTACAGAGGATTCCACCTATAAGGAAATGTTAGAAATGTCAGAAAGGGAATTTAGAATACAGATGATGAAAACAATCAAGGAAATGAAGGAAACAAAGAAGGAAAATGCTGATAAAGCGGAAAAAGAAATCCAAAAACAGAATCAATTAAGAGATGAATGCTATGAAGAATATAAAAAGACTATGGCAAAGCTGAGGGAACTGAAGCAGTCAATTAGGGAACTTAAAGATGCAGGAGAAAGTATCAACAACAGATTACACCATGCAGAAGAAAGGATAGAGGTAGAGGACAAAGCTCTTGAGATAACTCAGACAGTTAAAGAGGCAGAAAAGAAGAGAGAGAAAGCAAAACATTCACTGACAGAATTATGGGACTCTATGAAGCGTTCAAATATACGAGTTATAGGTATCCCAGAAGGGGAAGAAGAATCCCCCAGGGGGATGGAAGCCATACTAGAGAATATTATAAATGAAAATTTCCCAAATACCACCAAAGATTCTGACACTCTCCTTTCAAGGGATATCGGACCCCAGGTCTCCTCAGCTCTAACCGAGCTTCCCCAAGACACATAGTGATGAACCTGTCCAAAGTCAAGACAAAAGAAAAGATTCTTCAAGCTGCCAGGAGTAAGCGCCAGTTGACCTACAGGGGCAAATCTATCAGGGTGACTGCGGACTTCTCTAATGAAACTTTCCAAGCAAGAAGACAATGGTCATCTACCTTTAATCTACATAAACAGAACAATCTGCAGCCCAGAATTCTATCCTGTGAAGCTAAGTTTTAAAATTGATGGAGAAATCAAATAATTTACTGATATACAAACATTGAGGAAATTCGCCACAACAAGACCAGCTCTACAGGAAATAGTCCAACCTGTTCTCCACACTCACCATCACAATGGATCAACAGCAAAATAAGAACTCAGAAATTAAAGGACAGAGCCTAACTTCCACACTGATGCAAAAGATAAAACTAAGCAATGGACTCTCACAAAATAAGATGAATAGAAC
>CAUYRH010008780.1:0-11907 GCA_963574655.1 Perodicticus potto
CTGATTGATATAACATTCATGATATTTTCTCATTTACTATGTGAAAACATTTTTGATCCGTATTTAGAAGTTTTCTCCTCTATAACTTTTTTTAAAGTTGAATTTAAGTTTCGGTTAGTTACATGAATGCTTTTAAGAATACAAATGAGGTGCGGTTTTGAAATGCAAAATTGCCCAGATCGGCATTTTAGGAAACATGACCAAACCTGCATGACAGTCCAAATTAGTTGGGTTTTCCTAGGAAATGTTGCAAAAGATAGAAAGTGGGGTGAGAACATTCAAATCTATGAGCTTTCTCATAGATAGCAGGTGTTCTTTCTCATAGAACACCCTGCCCCAGCCCTGGACTAGTGCACAGATTTGGGCGCACATCCTGTTGCTGTGCAACCTTTGGGCCGTGTGATTACCTCGTTACTAGCTTTTTCCCTAAAACCCTGACTCAGTACTTGTTTCCAGCTCCTTCTTTGGATTTTTCATTTTCCCTATGGCTTTCACGCAGCATTTAGCAGGACACTTTTTCACTTGGACCTGCTAAAACACCGTCTTAAATCGGCACACTTTGAAAGTACGCAGGGTCAGCGCAGGGGTCAATTCCCTTAAGAGTCACTCAGTCACCCTGGTTAGAATGCCTGGCTCCTCAGCCAGGCCACCTCCAGCCATCCCCAGAAGACAGCAGATGGAGTGTTTGGCTCGTGCAGGCTCGGTGCTGAAGGACGACGCGGTTATGCTGAGACCACTGAGTTGGCCGCAGGGAAGGCCAGCAGCTGAGCTCCCAGGGAACTGCAGATTGTATGCTCTCCTGGGTGTCGTGTCCTTGCTTTGGAACAGCTGGACAGAACTTGTACCCACTTGGTAATTAAGGTTAATGAGCACACTCCATGTGGAACGCAGGAAGGCAAATCTGCTCTCTATGTCCACATTCTTGGCATCCAGCCCAGCTGGGAGACACTGATAATCTTCCCCTATGGTACATCTCTGGGTTACAGGACCCAGTCCTAGTCCTGGGCAGGACGGGGGAAGGTGATCTCTCTGAGGTCTGACCCCTGCGATCTATCTGAAGTATCCGACATTAACTTGGGGCAGAGCTTATTCCTGGGATTTCAGAGTCAGCGTTTGAGAAGCCAGACTGGGTCGTGGAAACTCCAGAGCACCCACCCTTCCCTGACAGCCACTAAATACCTATGTGAAATCCACACTGTGGGTCCAGGGTGTAGGCCGGGAGTCAACATATGGGGTGCTCCAAGTTCAGCTGTGCCATTTAGTCTGAGACTCTGAGCAAACCCCATCCTACCCCTGCACTCATCTCCTCATATATGACAGGGGAGGAAGTGGGCTAGATCTGTGTTCTCGAAGTATGGTCCACGGAACCCTCGAGGCTCCGCGGATGCCCAAAGTGGAGGCTCACGGCGCACTCACTGCAGTGACGGAGTGGTTCCTTGGACAGGAGCTACAGTATCACAATATACTTCTTTAAAAAAGACAAAGCAAAAACATTGACATAATAATTGCAGATTCTCCACGATGGAATTGTAAGTTCTTATTATGCTGTTGTTTGAACTTTCCTAAGTCCTAAATTTCTCAAAGATTAGAATAAGTATAGCAGGAGCAGGTCTTGACCTCAAAGTAAATAAAACACTACCACTCATCCCCAGCACAAGTTCATGTACATACAGAAATTTATAGTTTCTTTTTATTTCATATAAACGGTGTGTATTTGAGTTATTGTTTCTCAACTTTACTTTTTCACTCAACATAATTTCTTGCCCCTCTTTTGTGTGTGCGTTCACATGTGTGTTTCTATTTAATAGCTTCCATGACACACATACACCATGGCTGTTGCAACCATTTCATTCTTGACAAAAGTTCCTTCTGTTCCCAGTTTTTCACTGTTACAATACTGCAATGAACAACTTTCAAAATCCCAGAGCAAAAAAGCAATAGAACTTTGACCAAACACCTATTTCCTCATCTTCTGGCCTGGCCGCATAGTCAGGAATGACTATTAGCAAGTGGTCGATGTTCTCAAGTTTCATGCTTTTGCACTCCATCAGTCACTGAATAATCCAGATCCGTTTCCCCAACACTGTCTTTGAGTAGGCTTAAGGAACTAAGGGAAAAAAAACAAACTAGAATTCAAGACATGCCAAGAAGGAGCAGCCCAAGTAAACATCTCAGGTTCTCAACTCAGAACCCTGGAGAACACTCTAGAAGCATTGTCAAACCAGAGGCAGACGGTATCCTTATTTATAAGAGGTGACGCCTACCCTGAACAATGAGGTCTAGTGAACTATGGTGATCTTGCTGCACTCTGGCTGCTTCCCAGAGCAAACGGTAAACCCCTCTGCAGGAGGATAATGCCGCCACAGCCACCACAGTGTTTTACCTCAATGCTTAGTGTTCCACTGAAATTGTTATCAGTTACATAAAGAAACTGAACAAAGAAACACAATAGGAACTGGCCCATAAATGGCCCAGATATTGGAGTTATCAAATGTAGACTGAAATTGTGATTAATATGTTTCAACAAGGTGAAAATTTTCACTGGCAAGATGGGAATTATTTTAAAGCATCCAATGGAAAAAAAAAATTTTTTTTTGAGACAGAGTCTCACCATGTCACCCTCGGTAGAGTGCCGTGGCTTCACAGCTCACGGCAACCTCAAACTCTCGGGCTTAAGTGATTCTCTTGCCTCAGCCTCCCAAGTAGCTGGGACTACAGGAAACATTCCCAGTGGCCATTGAAGGCTGAATGGATAAACAAAATTTGGTCTATCCATACAATGAAATATACACCCTTGAAGAGGAAGAGAAGTTGAAACATGTTACGACATGGATAAACCTGGAAGAGGTCACGCTAAATAACATAAGCCAGTCACAAAAAGACAAATATCGTATGATTCTACTTTTATAATGTATGTGAAGTGGTCAAGGTCATGGAGACAGAAACTTAATGATGGCTGCCAGGAGCGGGGGTGGGGAGAGGAATGGGGAGTTACTAGGTATGGAATTTCAGTTTTGAAAGATGGAAAGACTCCTGCGGGTGGATGCTGGTGGCCATGGTACCACGATGTGAATGTACTTGATGCCACAGACAGTACGCTTAAATGCTACCATATACTTAAAAACTGTTAAGATGGCAAATTTTATGTTATATGTATTTGGCTACGTTTTTAAAAAAGTGATATTTTAAAAAGAGACAGGGAAAGAAAAATGGCCTCAGTCAACATAGTGGCAGTTCCCACCTTCAAGGCCAGGGAGGGGCTGTCCAGGCCAGGCCTTCCTGCTGGCACAGATCACCCTGGGGATGAGTGTCTCAGGGAATAACTTATCTTCTGTCCCTTTCTGTTCCAGCGCCCTCCAGTGCACCTGCGCTGCTCTCTGAGTGAAAGGCCTGTTCTCAATGGCTCCCCTCCCTCTGCAATGGCCAGGTCCTTATGACATAGTGACCACTCCAACTAGCAGGTCAGTTGTCCCCAGGAGCAAGAACAGCGACAAGGTGTGAGACAGGGAAAGGATGGCGGCCTGTGGTTCCAGATATTCCAAAGTCTGCGTGGACGTCTTCTTGACGTTCCAGAGGGAGCAGAGGATGGACCCCACTCTGCCCTTCCACCAAGGGAGAGAGAATTTTGCAGAGACCTAGAATTCGGGATGTGTGACCTTAGATAAGTCATTTCCCTGTCTGGTGCCTATGTTTCCACATTTATAGAATGGGCCAGTTGATGCCCAGGCTATCGTGAGCGTTAAATAATAAACTGACTGAGAAAGCTCAGTGCCCAGCTCAGGAGCTCTGCAAAGCGGGAGGACGGGGTGACCGCTGTGTGGGGAGGGATGAGACAGCCCTCATCCTAAAGCTCTCCTTGGCAGCTGGGCTTGCAGAGCGCTGACCTTCCAGAGCCTCACACCCCTGTGAAGCAGGTGTTGGCACCTGTCCTCAGCAGGGAGGGAATAGGACCCAGAGAAATCAGTAAATTGCCCCAAAACGAATGAGGTGAGAGTTGCCCAGACCTGCATGGCAAGGAGGTGGCAGGGTTGAGACTTGGTTACCTACAAGTGTAGGGCCCCTGAGAGGAGCACGGGGTCACCGTCCCCTCCACACTGCCCTGTGGGATGGTGGCCCGAGCAGCAGTCTCGTGCTGGGGGCCTGGGGGTGGGTGGGCGCCTTTCACCTCCCCCCAAGTGGCCACACCTTCCCGCCCCACTGCCCAGGGTGGAAGATGGTACCAGGCACGCGGGAGCCAGAGGAGCCTGAGGCCGCTGAGCAATGGAGGAGCCCACGCCCGAGCCGGTCTTCGTTGACGTGGACAAGGGGCTGACCTTGGCCTGCTTCGTCTTCCTCTGCCTCTTCCTGGTGGTGATGATCATCCGCTGTGCCAAGGTCATCATGGACCCTTACAGCGCCATCCCGACGTCCACCTGGGAGGAGCAGCACCTGGATGACTGAGGCACGGTGGCCGCCACCCTGCGTCCCCTGGCCAGCGGCCTGCCAGCCTGCAGGGGCGCGGAGGGGATGCGGCTCTCGCGGGGGGAGGAGGTCCGCTCGGCTCGCCAGCCCTGACTCCAGCACAGGCTGAAATGCCCAGGTGCTCGAGGCTGCCTGGGGACAAGAGCAGGGGGCCGGGCTGAGGGTCCGTGAGGAAATGGGGCTGTCACCTTCCCCGGCTCCTGGGCTCCTGTTGGAACTAAATCCAGCAAGACACCCCTTGCCCCCACCATGCACAGCAGAGTTCTGCTCTGGGGGAGACAGTCCTTAAAACGCCAAGTAGCACATGGAGGCTCAGCCCAGCGAAGGGGTCCCACCTGAGCGGGGGCTGCCCCGGGCCAGCAACCGAGACGCCGGCCAGGGGCTGCGAAAGGCGCACCGCACCAGCTACTTCCACACAGTATTTTTTTTTTAATTAAAATATGGAGAAATCTATTTTTCCTGTTATAAATAAAATGTGCATTTTAGAAATGTGGAGAAATACAAATAGAAGGAAAGGGGGAAAATAACACTCACACCCCACCGCCCAGAAGGGCCTTTGGCATATCTTTGCTTCCGCCCTTTTCTACCTGTGATTTTTAGTCAAATTCATGCTCCATGCTTGATGCTGTGCGGGTTCCTATGACAGCATTAATACGCCCCACTTCATCACTCTATATGGCCATCATTTTTAGCGATACGGAGTAATTTGTCCGGGGGCTAGGTCACGGTCTAATAACCATCTCCGCACTTTTCCTCACACAAAATTATTTCACCCAGTAACCTCGTGAGGGTCACAGTGCACAAGATGAATATTGGACAGGTAGACCTGGGTTCTGGCTGTGCTTTGGCCACTTAAAGGCTGTGTGACATTGAGCAGATCACTTCACCTCTCTGGGCCTCCGTTCCCTCACTGCGTAACAGAGAAGCACGGCCTTGCCACTTTGAAGTTTCCTTTTTGGCATGTATCTTGCTTGAGTGAAAGGACAGGAGGGGCAGTGCTTTGAACACAGATGTCTGGTCGGGAAGGAATAAGTTTTGGTAAGGACTGCGGGGGGCCTCCCTTCTTCCTTCCCTCCCTCCCCATCTGTGACCTTGCAGCCACAACACTGATCAGAGCCCACAGACCTGATGACAGGTCCCAATTCCTCCACTTCCTCGTTCTGTGACGCTATTAGCCTCTCAGAGCTCCCATCTCCTCATCTTTAAAATGGGGGAATAATGTCTACCTCACAAGGTCGTTGTGAGAATGAAAGGGGGGAGCACAGGCAGATTGAGCTGGTCTTTCTTAAACTGCAGGGGTCCGTTCCCTGCAGAGCCCCGAACCTGGGCCTTCCTCAACTTCAAGGGCCTCTTCCTCCAGGCCAGACCTCCAGACCAGACTGGTCAGAGGAATACAGCAGCCCCCCCTTCTAGGACATGATGTCCACCAACTGACATCACTGTCATTGTGAAATGAAACTAGACGCCCGAGCTCCCCTTCCTCTGCCAGCGTTGGCCGGGCCTGCCTTCCTGCTGGGGAGCCCTGCAGCTGTGAAGACACTCGGGGCTCCCTTCCCGTCACCTGCCTCCCAGCCCTGGATCCCCACCCATCCCAGGCCACTTGGGAAATATGTTTCCAAAGCACTCTCACCACTAGCTGACCCCCGAAAGTGGACAAGGCCGTAGCTGTCCAGGCAGTGTTCCCAGCTGTATCCAGTTCCCCTCCCCCACCGGCATGGCTCCGGATGCACAGGGGACAGGTGCTTAGTCAGGTCTGCACAGGAAAGAGCAGTAGTAGCCTTACCTGTGACGCATACCTCAGAGACCCCATGCACAGCCCCAGAAAGCCCCGTATAGCACAAATCAGAACGGCGCCCAGTCCCCTACTCACAGACCCCAGGAACCCTACCTCCACTGGAGGCACGTTAGGACCCCCTGTACCCCAGGGCAGTGCTAGAGGCACGTTAGGACCCCCTGTACCCCGGGGCAGTGCTCACCCAACTGCAGCTGAAGGGCTTGTTCCAGCTCCAGACCTACAGACTCCAGGTCTCTGGAGTGGAGCCCAGGAGGCCACATTGGCAAGACCCCCAGGCATTTTAGGTGCCCGTTAAAGTCAGAAGCTCTGCCTGGGTCCCAGTTACTTTCCAAGCCTAGGTTTGCTAATATTTCCTATCTTATCTCTCTCTCTTTTTTTTTGACAGCAAGGGGAAATAACATTTCAAAAAGGGTGCAAAATATAAATATCAAGCCTCCAATAACACACCGATTTTCATTTGTGTCCCTATAGACCCTTCTAATCATTGTCCTCGTACAAGAGACATTTTTTTCCTAAATGCCATCAGTTCTATAACTTTGGAGCACACTCTTATACTCACAAGCACACTTCAGTGTTGCTGGTATCGTCCCCACATGGATCATTTTAGTGGCTATCTGGAGCACACATGTAATTATACAGACTCCTGTGATTAAATACTTGGATTTGCTTCATTTTCCTCATTATCTGTGTACTGAGTAGAACAAAGAAAGATGAAATGGATAAGATGGCCTATGGGGGCTTCTCAGAATAGGGCAGAGTAATATTGAAAGAACAGCCCCTCCTTCTAAGAGACGGTTGGGGAGGGAGCCTTGTCTAAGAATTTGATCATATTAAGTGGAAGGAAACAATGGGATTTCGGGCTTTGGTTTTTGCACTGTGCTGCCGGAATGTGGAAGAATGGTCCTGTGTGATCAGAACGCCTTCACTCGTTTCTGGGCAGCCAAGATGAAATTTGGGGTTGTAGGTAAAGAGTTAAACTATCCAGCTAAAAAAATGAACAAAAGTGTGGGAGGCTGGAAAGCTGGCAGAGAGGAAATGAAAAGCATTCAGAGAACGAAAGGCCTGTGTAGTTGGCCTCCGTTCAGGAATTAAGAAGAACATGGCCCCAGAGAAACTCCCCACAGCAGAGCAGGGCTGGTGGGTGTTCCAGACAGTGGCATCCAGTGGCCAGTTTTAAGCTATTGCCTATTCTGTGCTCGGTATAATCCCTTCATGTCATTGGAAAACCTCGCTAACGTCTGGTACGCAATCTGCTGTGTGGCAACGGCGTTGGGGACCATGAAGACATCTTGGTGGTAGACAAAGCAAGGATATACAATCTGGAAGGGGCCAGCAGGCCCAGACATGAGTGGGGTTCACAGAAGCAAGAAATCAGAGTGGTGGTCACCCTGCAGAGGGGCGGATATGAAGAGAAGGGTACAGGGTGGCGCCTGTGGCTCATCAAGCAGGGCACCAGCCCCATATACCGAAGGTGGCGAGTTCAAACCCGGCCTCGGCCGAACAGCAAAACAGAAAACTAGCCGGACATTGTGGCGGGCACCTGTAGTCCCAGCTACTCGGGAGGCTGAGGCAAGAGAATGGCCTAAGCCCAGGAGTTGGAGGTTGCTGTGAGCTGTCTACCAAGGGCGATAAAGTGAGACTCTGTCTCTACAAAAAAAAAAAAAAAAAGAGAGAGAGAGAGAAGGGCACAACAGTTCCATCATGGCTATTTTATCTTTTCCATTAGTCATTCCACATATTCTTACTGAATTGAAAGCCCACTGTCACCCTGTCTCATAAAACTATCTCAGAATCCCAGAGCCTAACTCGATCTAAGAGGGGCTGGTTTTCTTAAAGCCTGGTGTGTCCACAAAAAAATAGCCAGGCTTTGTGGCGGGTGCCTGTAGTCCCAGCTACTCGGGAGGCTGAGGCAAGAGAACCGCTTAAGCCCAAGAGCTGAAGGTTGCTGTGAGCTGGGACGTCACAGCACTCTACCCAAGGCGACAAAGTGAGACTCTGTCTCTAAAAAAATAAATAAATAAATAAAAATAAAAGTGAATGTCCCTGCTCTGGATTTATAGAAAGGGGATTGGGGTGCAGGGTTCATTGTATACCAGAAACTCCATTGTCCCTTGGATACTGGGGTGAACCACCCTGACATTTCAGTCATCCCCTCCTCTGCCTCTTGGTTCAACATGACGAGCCCCAAATGGCACAGGACCACCTTAGTCTCCAACTAACCAACCTGTAAACTGTGTTCCCTTCTTCTCAGTCACTGGGGGTTCCCAAAGTCTCCAAACCTAAAGTTATAAGGATGGAAAAGAAAATCTCAAAAGAAGAGCCACTCTTACCGCTGTCCCCTGGTTTCCAGACTAGGGTCTTGCAGGGAGGGTGAAGACCACACACGCCTACTGCACTGGCCTGTAGGTTACGATCAATACCGCCCTGGAGGCCAGCCTCCGGAACTGAGCCTCTCACCCATGCCAAGGGCTCCTGGCTGATGAGGCCCGTGGTGAACTAGTGGGTTTCGTGGGTATGAGTCTACAGCTGCACTTGTTTTGGAAATGAGTTCCTTGAGCAAAGGTCACGTTTGTGAGATTTGTGAGATGAATGTGCTGAGGTTTAAATGTGCCCCCCGAAGTTCATGAGTTGGGAACTTGACTCCTAGTGCAACAATGAGAGGCGATTAGGGCAGAGTGAGAGGACAGCGCTGTCATCTCAGGAGTGGGCTGGTTATGAAAGGCCAACTTTGGCCCCTTTGCTCTCTCTCTTGTGATGCCTTCCACCATGTTATGATGCAGGGATGCCTTCGCCATAGGCCAGCCCCTCCCTTATGGATTCCCAGCCTCCATCATCATGAGCCCAAACCATTTCTGTTTATTTTATATCGCCCGGTGTGTGGTGTGCTTTCATGGCAGCACAAAACAAAAGCACCACGCGTGGTGGAGAGGACGGCGGGCAGCTCTGCATCAAGGGCACATGTGTCCTGCTGCACTCTGTGAAGAAGGGATCCAGTGTAACCACCCTGCCGCCCAGAAGCCGGCCTGTCTCCCACCACATACCCCATGGAGCCATAATACAGGCTTAGGCTTGGCCCCATCCACAGACCGCCCACATATTCAGAAGCACCAGAAACTGATGAGCCAATGATTGACCCAATGGTGAGGGTCAATGTGTGTTACTGAGCCCACGTGTAACCTCTATCCCTTCCACTATAGCCACTTGTTCATGGTGCCGTTGAGCAAACAGAAGAGTGGACAGGTTGGGTCATTTACCGGCCTGATTATCAAGAGCCTCAGCTGCTGTGGGTGCCCTCTGGTAGGCGTTTGAATAGCTTTGGAATATCTTGGCACACGGGACCCCTTCATAGATGTCCCTTCACACACATCTCCCCAAGACTGTCCTGAGCCCCATCTTCCTGCCCAGTTGGGTCACACTGTGATTCTCCTATTGGGAAGGGCTAGAGGTTCCTTCAGCACCTGCACCTGTGAGAGACACTCGCAGTGCCATTGAGTCTGCTGTGGAAGGCCCAGATGGAAGGGCAGCTTTTATCACAGCCTAGATTGTTCTACACCCCTTCCGTACTCTGAGCCCCATTCAAAACCGGCAGACTTACGACGTACCCAGTGAATGCATCAGAGAGCCACACACAAATATTCTGTACCTTCCCTCGAAACTCCAAAGACTCATTAAGCCTTCAGGGTAGAATATGCAAGAAGAGACTTGTTTCTCATCTTAGATGGGGTATTTCAACAACCCCCCCCCCCCCAGACTGCTAGAATCTGAGGAACTTCAGCAGTGAGGCAGGTCCCTGAACCCCCACGTGGGTCTTCCCTCCTTGTCCAGCAAGCATGTGCCATTTATGGCACTAGCTAGTTCCTCCCACTAGATCAATTAGCACAACGTCATCAATATAACCAGCATTCATGAAATTCTACAGGCTGTCGAAATAAGAGAGAGGAGGAGAATTGGCAAATCCCTGAGGTGCCGCGGTCTCCCAGCAGGTGAGGGTCAAGTCTATCTGATGTGTTTATGGACTGGGATACAGTGGAAAGTGCTTTCTGGTACAGGGGTTGTCAAACTTCAGCACGCATCAGAATCACCTGGACAGCTTATCCCAGCACGACTTCTGGGCCCTAGCCCCAGAATTAATTCAGCTGGTCTTGAGTGGACTCTATAAATTGTATGCTTAGCAGGCTCCAAGGTGATAATGAAGCTGCTGATCCCCAGACTACCATTCGAGAACCACTCTAGTAAGTTGCCAAGCAGCACACCAGGTGCATACGAGGCATACACCTGGTGTCAGGGGCTGAGCAGATCTTTGCTAGTAAAGACACCACATTCACACAGTCCTTCTCTAAGACCCAGTCAGACAGGTGACTGAAATGGTGATGGTGAACCATTTGCCCTGCACCTCTCAAGTCTGTGATGGGGGCACAGTTCGACTGCCCTGAGGATGCAGTGCTGCTTTTAGGTTACTATATAGTAAGTTTTAGGGGCTTCTCTCAGTCCCTTCCTATAGTAACAGCCTTCGCTCCATGGGTCAAAAGACCAATGTACTAAGTATATCTTTGCTGATAGTACATTCCTGGACCGGAGAAAGAACCACAGGATGGGTCTGTTATCCCACTGGACCCATCTCAGGCCACCTGACTCTTACACACCCCCATCTGAGCAGTGAATCATGGCAGCATTTGGGGTCTCCAAGAACTATGAATTGCTTTAGTTCTGGCTGTTTTCAAGAACTGCTGCAAAGCCTCAGTATTTCCTTCTTCCCAGTGGGTGATCACCCTTGCAAATGGCCATGGGTCCCTCTAGAAGACACTTAGAGGAAATAAAATATAAACTTACGGCCAAATCAGACAGACCTTTGAGGGACTCAAGTCTGCACATGGGGTTAGGTCTGGATACTGAGTGGTCATGAGTCCTCACCAGGATGACTCAAGGCAAATTTTGGCCCACAAGACCTAATATTTTCCTGCTTAAAAGGTGAAGCATCTATTTCATTCCTAGATCCTGACTGTCACTCTGCTCATATTGATTTCATGGGAGTGGTACCCACCTTGTCTCTTATCATTAAGCACCTCTTGTCTCATTCAGCCCAGGGGAGTCCATTGTGACTACCAAACTCTAGAACCAAATTCCACAGCACCATCTCCTGCCGTTATCTCCAACCTACAAAGGATAGATCTTCTAGAATGTCAGGATTCCCTGTACCAACACATTTCTTGGCCTTGTTGAAGGAATCGTCTTCATGAGTTCTCTAGAGAGGTTTGTTTCTGAGTGACTCATTTAGCTACACATAAAAGACACCCCCCCACAAACACACAACATTCCCATCTTCTGGAGCCTTCAGCCTCCTTCTTCTGCAGAATTCCAGGGAAATTCCAGGCACTTCAACCTCATTGACTGAAGGCTACTTACTGAGTTTAGATTTCAACTAAGCAGATCAATTTAGCAGACAATTTACACCACTCCCACCTGCTCATGACAACTTGTGAAATCCAGAATCTTCCAAGAGTGCATCCTTGGCCTAAATCTCTTGGGATCTATTCCAATACAAACTCACCAGACCCCCCCCCACCCCCCTCTCCGGGTGTTCCCAATTGGCAGGATTCTGCAGGTTCGTGTGGGTGTATTCCGAAGACCTGGCCCTTCTCCCGTAGGCCCGG